>PVKA01047580.1:0-14244 GCA_004027165.1 Ctenomys sociabilis | reverse complement strand
CTTATTTTTGAATCTGGTAATTGAACCTTCATCATTAAATAAAAAGGGCATATTGAAGACAAATGGCCCAAGAACAAATGTGAGGCTGTTGGCTCTACACACACACACACACACACACACACACACACACACACGCACACACGCACACACACAAAGACCCTTTACATGTTCCTCAATAGAGCAGCCTTCCGAAGACAACATCTGCAGGATGAGTCGTTCTTTTTTTTTTGGTAACTTTAATCTCGTAATTCATTGTTTCTGTGGTGCTGGTTACAGCAGCTAAAAGGGCGGAACAGCAGCCAATTTGGCAGACAAATTTAAATGTGAACCGAGGGGTTTGCCCACCTTATGATGAGCGGTTGACGTGTTGCCAAAAAACAAAACAAAAAGAAAAACAAGAGGCGGGGTGGATAGGGGTCAGGACAAGAGTTGCAATTTCTAAGTAGGGTGGAGGCGCCTTTCATCTGACGGCTCCAGTACTGCTGGGGTCACAGCACATCTGCTCTGCAGTGCAGACAAAGGGCAAGGTGGGCGCGGTGGCTTGCGCAGGGCTCCAGACAGCCGGCTGTGCGCGCCGAGCAGGGCCGGGCGCAGCATTTAACCTTGACTTCTCTCTCCTGGCTTCTGGCACCGGAGGCAGGCCGGTCCAGATGGGCGTCCTGAGTGCCACGACGTCCCCTCCTGCTCCACGCTCCTGCGCAGATGTCGCACGCCGGCCGGGGCCCACCATGCCACCCGCGAAGGCCTAGACCTCCGCGCCTCCCTGCCCGGCCGCTCTGAGAGTCTCTGGCATCCCTTTTCCCTGCCTGGTCCCCTGGGGATCCGGCTACCGGGCCAGCTCTGGGTGGGCTGCGGAAACAATGGAGAGCCTGTGCTCTGCGGGCTAGGAGAAGTCGTCCTTCAGCTGGCCCGTCCCCCAGGGTTGAGCCCCGAGCTAGCCTCACAGCCCTGGCAGGCTGCTCCTCGGGGACCTGGCCGGGCAGGGACATATGAGACTCAGAAGACCCGCGCTCCAGGACAACAGAGTCGCCTGCGCTGGGCATGTCCATGGAGACAGACCTTGCAGTGACAGGCTGGAGGCGGCTCGAGGGATCCATAATTTATGATGTTGTTCTTACCAGTCCGGTTTGGGATTTCACAAGCGTCCTGTGTTTCTTTCCCATTTGCTGCTTCTGTCAGTCCTTTTGGAGAAAACGCTCACCTTCCCTAAGACAGACGCAGTTACCATACTGAATTAATGTGATCAAGAAAGATAAAGTACAGTTTTCCTGGCGGCACTAATTACAGGGGTGAGGGGAACACGGATAGAAGAGGTCTGAAAGAGAAGTCCCTTGGACTATTGTGTACCTCGAGCTACCTACGCCTAGAAGGTTCAGGGGAAAATTCTATTTCCAGAAAGTTGAAATACAGAACTTAAGCTCAGCAGTGGCTAGAACAATAGTACCACCAGTTGTTCCCCTCGGTTATAATACAAGCCTTGTTTTGTTTTGTTTCCACTGCAGCCCTGAAAAAGTTCTAACTTGGATGGTAGGAAGGGAAGAAGTTAATGCAGCAACTGAGCTCAGCCCTCCCTGGGAGAGGCCTGCATTGCTGCCCTGAAGCTAACCTCTAGAGGTGCTCCTTTAGGGTACTTCTTAACTGCTTTAGTGGTTGAGGAAAGAGTTACAGAGTTTATCAAGTTTGGGTGCAATAAATGAGTGAGTGATATGCACAGGAAAAAGCCCCAAACTAACCTGAGAGGAGCACTCCCTCTGTCACTGTCTCTGTCTCTGTCTTTCTCCTCCCTGTCTCTCTCTCTCCTTTATTGTTGAAAAGGAATTTGTTTTAGACATTTTCCTTTTCTTCTTTGGAATCACTGTTGCTAAATGGAAACAGCCAGCTAGCATCTGTTGTTGCAAGCACTTGCTGTGGCTGTCCCTGCAGCAGACACAAGTAAGGTCTTGAACAAGGAGGGCCTTGGAGGAATCAGTCCCACTGCAGTGCTGCTGCTGGAGGCTCCTAGCCAAGGGTTGACACATTCCCCCTGCTGCTGAGGAGGGGACAGGCCTGGGAAGAGCTGGGAGCTCTAGCACCTGCAGCCCCTACACAGATGGCTGGGTCATTTTGTGGTTTACAAATGACCAAGCCAAGTTGAAGGCCCGGTTATTGTGGTTACAGGTGACTGTGATTAGTCACACAGTTAGTGACCCAGTTATGGCGCACCCTCTCTTAAAAGGACATCATTCAACACCTTGGTAGGTTGATTTCAGAAATGGTGCAGAATTCAAGGAAGAGCAAAACTAAAGGGAGTGAGGAGCTGAAGCCTGGGGTGTGGAATCACCTCTACTGGGCGTTTGGTGTGTAGAAGTGGAGGCAAACCCAAGTGTGACTGCCAAGACAATGTCACTAGAGTTTGAGTGGAGGTGTTTACGCCAGTTCAGGGATCATCTTTTGCTGGGTGCAGGGCTTTCCAGGGTCTGGGAGAGGAAAGAGCCTTCTGGCTGCTCTGACTTGGCCTTCAAACTTGTGGCCATTGGTGAAATGAAAGTGGAGGGTGAAGGAGGCAGGAAGGGGAAGAAAAACCCTAAATACAGAGGCTTGTGTGGGTTTTCAACTTTTTAAAAATAGCATTTCTTTTACCACAGTGGCACAGAAATTTGTAAACACGAATCATCAGCAATAGTAAACAAATTAGTCCAAGGTCTTTTATCTGAAAAATAAGTAGTGGAAAGGAAATCTCTCTGCCTCTGTCTGTGTCTTACACAGAAAAATGCAAAACAAAACAAAAAGTCCCGTCTTCTTAAAGGGTCCTTCACTGGTGAGTGTCCAGGAACAAACAGGCCTTCGCATGAATGGCCCCACAAGTTCATAGGCAGAACGGGCCTCTGCTCCATAGTGGAGCTTTTCTGTCCTGAATTTGTGATCTGCTATCAGAGTCCTTTAATTTCTCGGAACAGAAGGCTCTTTGGGAGAAGAAAGGATGGGAGTGGGGGGAGCGACATTGGGATCTTTTTTTCCGTCTCCTTCCTTTTGCTGTGTTCTTCCAGAAAGCAAGAAATGCCTGAACCCTTCTGATCTTTCTGAGGTGCGGGCCCTGGAAGGGGGAAAGGAGGTTTCCCTGCTGGGTGGGGCAGCTGGGCAGGTCCCACCTCGGAGCTGTTCACAGAACCAAGACACCCCACTCCTGGTGTCCTTTATCTCCTTTGGAGATTTCCCTTTTATAGCACATTTAAAACGATTTTCAGTGATGACCGTCTTTTTAAAGCCATAGGTTTCCTTTAAACATCAGGGGTCTACAGATATTCCCAATGTTCCAAATGTGATATGTCTTTAAATGAAAGAAGTGACCCAGCAGAGGAGAGGTTTTGAAAGCTGTGTGTGTGTGTGTGTGTGTGCGCATGCGCGCGTGTGCACACACACAGACACACATACACATCATGACTTGTAATTAAGTTTCCATAGCCCATTAACAAAGCATTTTAAACATTTGGCTACTTTTTTTTCCATTTGAGTAACATAAGTTTGAGCCTGTGAGCAGTCTAAATAAAACCTAGGTGCTTTCTTGGTGCCCACGCTAGGGGAGAGCTGACGAGAATTGCGGAGGCTGGGGGCCTGCATTCCAGCGGGGAGAGCTAAGAAGTACATAGGTTTCTATGTGTTTTTGTGGTGCTAGTGATTGAACCCAGGGCCTCATTTTTACCAGGCAAGTGCCCTACTATGGAGGCGCTCCCTTAGCTAAGAAAACGGTTTGTAAAGAACTTTTGGAAAAGGATTTGCGTTTTGGAGATAATAGAACAGGACAAAGAGAAGGCTTCTCTCAGGAGCGGATTTTTTACCTGACACCTAAAACCAAAGGAAGGCAGCAAAGAAGGCACCACCAAGAGAAGGAGTCTAAGCAGAGGCTCAGGGAGGCCCCCCTGCCAGGACTGACCATTGAGCTGCACAGAAAGAATAAAATCCTGAGTCACATAGGGAGCAGAGGAAGTGCTAGGCTCCTTCTCTTGCTGGCTCTTTCTCTCGCCCGCTAGAGCTGGTAGCCATGGCACAGCTCCAGCGTGCGGCCTTGATTGTGGCCTGCAGCAGCCATGGCCTGCCCTCCACTTGCAGCCAGGGAGGGCGATCAGGTCAGAGCCTGAGCTCGTCATCTGTTTTGGGCTTTAAGTTAAGCCACATTCATGGAAAGCAAGAGATGCCCTGAGCTAAAGGACGGTGCCCACGGGGTGTGTGTGTGTGTGCAGAAGGCACAGGCGAGCCCTGAGTGTGGCCTTCTTCTCTTCCTCCTCCTCCTCCTCCATTCACATACTCATGTATAGTCTCAGAGGCCTGGCATTCAGCCTCTTAAACCGGCTCCAGGCATCTCCCGTGAGGCCTGGAGTATCCCTCCCTCACCATTAGGGAACGAGTCAGCTGATTTGATCCTTCTGTCCAGTGAACAGAAAGTAGCCTTCTGTTGTGGGGAAAAGAGAGAAGTCTATCTTGTCCCATGCTCTCTTCATTTCTTTTTACCCCTAAATATTGATTCTTGGTAGGCATGTGATTTTGAATCCAAGAGCAGAATATGGGGAATAGGAAGGGAAGGCACTAAATGGCATAGCAGGGTGCAAAGGCACAAGGGACTGGACTGACATGGGAGCCATCTCTGCCTGACTGTGCTATCAACTGCCCCCACGTTTCTGAACCCCTGTGGCCCTGGAGAGCATGTGCATTCTGACCTAAGCTTTCCTGCCTGGGAACATGCTCTCCTCCCCAGCATGCCATGCTCCTGAAAGGGCAGAGCAGAGGTATTTTGGTTTATGGCCTTCACGAGAGCATGCTCAAAGGAGAAACTTGTGGCAGGAACTGTCAGAAGGACTTTCAGGAGGGCCCAGAAGTTGTTGGCAAGGACTGGTCCTTAGGACAAGACTCAGTAGAAACAGGAGGGCATGCTTCTGGTCAGGGCTGGCATTGGTGTTGTTCCCTGGACTCACTGCACATCTTTTTCTCCAGACTTCTGTGGAGTGTAAGCTGCAGTGAAAATCAGGAGAACTGATTCAATGAAACATCCCTGTGTTGTCAGAAGCACAGAGTAATTCTTTGATATGTGGATACATTTATTATTCTGGTGCTTTCTAAGCATCCACTGTGGGCTCAGTGTTGGGGAAATAACGGAGCAATTTTTAGAGACTGAGTATGAAAAGAAAAATACTAGAGGTCTGCAGAGGATATGGTCATGTACAGAAGGTCACAGGACCACATGTTACAAGTACTTCATCTTAATCTTTTATTGATTGATTTATTTGGTACAGGGTCTCACTATGCAGCTTGGACTTGTAGTGATCCTCCTGTCTCAGCCTCCCCAGTGATGGGATTATAGGCATGCCCCACCACACTTGGTCTTGGTGGCTGGCTCAGTGCAGGGCCAGCATGGCATGCAGTGCCAGGATGGAACCTGGGTCTTTGTGCTTTCTAGGCAGGTGCTTAGACTAATGAGCTATCTCCTCAGACCCTTCACCTTAATCTTAAAGAATCAGATAAGTCCTGTGGAAGACAAAAAATTAGCTGAGAGAAAGGAGGAGGAATATGTCAGGTAGAGGAAGAGATTCATTCTGAGAGGTACAGGGTACACAGAAGTCCTTGCAGCACAGAAACATGACACTTTTGAGGAACTGAAAGAGATATGGCCTGGGCAGGGTGTGGGCAGGATGCTGAGAGGGCCCTGTAGACCCTGCATAAGAGTTCTGCTTTTACCCTAAAAGGCAAAGGAAAGCCACTGGAAGGTTTTAAAAGCTCTCTCTGATTCTAGGTCTGTCTCTGTCCCTCTCCCCAACTCTTCTCTCTGTGTGACTTCTGTGCTAATTAGACTTGAGTATTGGAGAGCCATCGGAGAGAAGCCAAGCTGAGGCAGGGACACCAGTGAGAGGCTGTTGCACTCTTCAGAGGACAGATTATGGCAGTGGGCTAAGGGAGGGTGGAAGCAGACTGAGAAGGGGATGATTGGGATACTGTGAAAAGGACTTGTAACAGGTTAGAGACAAAGAGATGAAGGAGATAGCTCTGGAGCTTGGATTTAAACACCTAGGAGGGGCTCGCTGACACTCAGAGTCTGGGAACATTAGTGGATATGGTGGCAGGGGTAGATTTGCTTTTCTGAACATCGAGTTTGAAGTGCCTGAAAGACATGCACGTAGGTAGGAGTTTCATAATGGCCAAAGCCAGACACAGATTAGACAAATGAGTCCCTAAGTTGTTTTCACTTCTGGAATCTGAGGTGTTTGATTATACAGAAAAAAATCACTCAACCTAGTTCTTATCAAGAGTGGTATTATTTGACTACAGAGGGCTGCGCAGGCAGCATTGCTCGCAGGGAGCACAGAGCAAAGGAGGCACTTGTCTCCTGTCTGGCCCCACCCTTCGTACAGCATTCTTTGCTTTTCTGTGGATCCTCTACCCTCCATAATTTTGCTATGTCTAGATCTGATTCATGTCTGCCCCCAACAGGCATGAATGTTAGAGTTGAAAAGCTTGCTACGGGCTTTACTGCAGTCATTCAAAGTTTTGCAGAGAGGATCAGGTTGGTCAGTGAGAAATTAATAGCTTGGTGGCTTTGGGTCCACTGACCATCTTTGGTCAAAGAAGTGACAGCCGTGTGTGTGTGTGTGTCTGATTCTGTGTAGAGTGTTGTTTACCAGTAATAACGTAGAGTACAGAACTTTTAGTAGGACAGGATGTTCTTACTTAGTTATCCAACCTAACAAATGCTGGTTTCACTGCCACTCTGTGTTTCAAGCAGCAGAATAAAGAACCTGGACATACAGAAGTCTGTGTGAATGTCGTCTAACTGGAAAAATCATGGGAAAGATTCCTACTCTGTTTTCTCCAAGCTTTGGGCTCCTACTCGGTAAAAATCAGTGACAAGTCCTCTTTGCCAAGAGAGAGAACTAAATGAGATGACTGTGAATGGCTGACAGATGGCAGGAAGCGCTTGGTGGATGCTCCTTTTCTCCTGTTACTTCTTCTTTCTGCTTGCTCAAATTATTGTTTTCTCAGAAAACAGGAAATCCACTTGTTAAGTCACCTGTTTGGAGAGTGATTTCAGTGCATGCATGTTAACAAATGTTATGGAAGCATTGTATGTTTATTCCATGAAAAGGCAGCTGCAACATTTTGGAAAGTTGAAATGAAGAAAAAAACATTTTCCTCCATAATTCTTTACCTAGATAAAGATAAAAAGATATATATATATATATATATATATATATATATATATATATATATATATCTTAGCTTACACCAGTACTGATACAGACTAATTCTGTAAATTAGTTTTCAATATTGTAAGACATTGAAAACTAATTTGCAGAATGAAAGATATATACTTTGAAAGCGTTGATTTTCAGAAACCCAAAGTTTTGGTTGGGTTTAATTACTTTTCTGTTACATCAGAACACCTTGGGGGTGTGGCAGTGTTCATTCCATCCGGGGGAACCATATTAGGGTCTATGAAACTGCAAATAATTTACAGGCAAGAGCTATGACAGCCAGTCAACACTTTGATGTATTAGCTTTAGTGCAATGCTAAGGAGTCTAAGCCACCGGGGTTCACTGTGGCATGAACCACTTATTCTCACTAACATGGCCGGATTTTACCCCAATGTTTGTTTTCACCTTGTAAGTATGTATCAGGGGCCACAAGAGGACGTGGAAAGGTCAGTGGAAGTTCATTACCTTCGCCAGGCCGTCAGCTCAGTGCCTCATCTTTGAATCTTTAGACACAGGGGTGATAAAGGGGGTGAGCTCAATTAGAATATGTAGTAACAGTTCTTAAATTCTAGAACCAAGGTTCCAGATCTGGCTAGAATTAAAATAGTTCATAACTATCTCTTTTCAAGAATGCTGTAAAAATATCTCTAGCTTCAAGAGAAATAGGGTTAAACAGCTGCAAACGGTGATGAAAACTAGATAATCTCTTCAACTGAGATGTTTTTTCTTTAAATTAGTACCATTCAGCTGGTTGGAGCTGATCATTCTGAGCAAAGTAAACTGTAGCTACCAATTGTATTGTGAGGTAACTGAATCTTGGAGAAGATGTAAGAATGCGCTTTGAAGAGGTTGGAGAAATTTGGAAATGTGCTCATTATCTTAGTCCTCTCAGGGTCCTGTAACAGTATCACCGACCCGAGGTTCAGCAACAGCAAAAGTTTCTTGCTTGCAGTTCTGGAGGCTGGGAAGTCTACGGAAGACAGATTTGTAGACTGGTGACTCCCTGCTTCCTGGTTCATAGGTGGAGCCTTCTAGCCACCGTTATCACAGGTGGAAGGAGTGAGGTGTCTCTTTCAGGCTTACCTATAAAGATAATAATCACATTCATGAATGGTTCATGACATAATAACCACCCAAAGACCCTCTTTAAAACCATCATTTTAAGGATTAGGATTTTGACAAATGAAGCACCCCGTCGCTTATTTGTCAAGGATCCTCTTAGACTGTACACCAATTTTATTTTATTTATTTATTTTTGCAGTACCAGGGATCAAATTCATGACCTTGTGCTTGTCAGGCAGGCACTTATACTGCTGAGCTACATCACTGGCCCTGTACACAAATTTTAAAGGTTTAAAAGACTCCGTCAAAAATGCATCATGTGGGCCAGCAAGATAGCTCAGCAGATAGCTCAGGGGACTAAGTGCCTGTTTAGGCAAGTGCAGGGACCATGGCTAGATCCCCGGCATCACATGCTGTGCTGGTCACACCCCTGGGTGCACTGAGCTGGCTACTGAGACCAGCTGTGCTGGTGCATGCCTGCAATCCCAGCACTGGGGAGGCTGAAAACAGGAGGATCACTATGAGTCCAAGCTGCATAGTGAGATCCTGTACCAGATACATAAAAAAAAGCATCATGCGACTAAGGCAATTTCTGCAGTGATACCAATTATCACTGAATACTGGAGGACAGAATTACCAGCCTTAGCTGTGCCATGCTTTTTGTGCATGGTGCTTTCCTTTTGGGGTTATTCACACTTTCACCCAGTGCTCCTTACAGTCCCATGGAGAAGATGCAGGCTGTTCCAGTGCACTCACAGATCTAGGTGACATGGGTGTGTGCCACACTGACATTTCTCTCAGTGTTTCAGCAAAAGCCTGAGCACAAATCAGGGGCCTTGGCTGTCACACGTTGACTACCTGTCAGCACACACATGCCCAGGACATGGGCTCACTGCACCCTGGAGGAGAGAAGGTGAGACGCCCCTTACCCCAGGCTTCTTTCTTCTCCTTTGGGAGATCACACAATTCAGTCTAAGTGCTCCTAGCTGAGGCCTAGTTGAGCTACTGTTTGATATTGTTCTTGCTTGTTACCACCCTGATGGCATCAAATGTCCATATTGATTTTTTGCCTGATTGGTCCAACCTGGAACAGGAGCAGCTTTGTAAATGGGACATCTTGTGGTTTGAAATCTGAGATTTGTTTTAACAAATCACTCTTAACTTTCATCTCTCCAAGGGAACCAAAAAGAAAAAAAACAACAGGCTTGCTGGATTTCTTCCTGGGGGTCTCTGGTGACCTCTCCTCCCCAGCCCTACTTTCTAGTGCTGCTTACAAACAACCTCCCCTCCCCCATCACACTCACTGAACTCTCGAATCATTTCCTGGGCCCGAGTCAGACACCAACTGGTTCATTGTGGCTTTAGGTGGAGTGGAGGATGCTGGAAAAGTGCCATTGTGCGAGTTTAGGGAAGGGTCAGAGATCTGAAAAGAAGGCAGCTCAATTAAAGGTCTCCGGTGTTGGGACAGCCCTTTTAAGCTGTCCAGTGCGCATTCTTGGGACTGCAAGCTTGGAGATAGAGCAAATGAGCAGAATTCCAGTTTTTGTTTGTTTGCTTTATTTTTAAGCGCGATTCTTCTGTTTCCCAAGAACTCCCACATGATGCTTTACATATTTTTCATACCAGCTTCATTCCCGGCCACCTTTGTTCCTTAGCTTGCTTGCCGGTTCCCCGTAACAGCTGGACACATCACCGTTCCATTTTTCTATTGGTTGTGACTGAAGTAGCTTGAGGTCAATTATTTCCCTAGCAATTGACAAAGAATCTTGATGAAGAGGAAAGTGACATTGTCCCTTAAACAACACTGCTCTCTCCTCCCCCGCCCTCCCGGCGGCTGAGAAGGAGACCGCAGCTCTCCTTTGCAAGGAGCTCAGCAGGGCAGTGGCGGTGGGGTCTGGGGAAGTGGGTGGGGAACATATGGTAAGTGGAGAAAATATTTATATTCATGGCAAAAGAGGAGGAGAAGCTGCAAAGAAGGTCATTCCGCAGAGATTTCAAGCCGGAGACGCGCAGATCTGAGACTCTGCCTTTGGCCCAGATGCACCGGAGAATTTAAAGAAAGCCCAGCTTTGTCGCTGTCGCTGTCACCTTTATGCCTAACAGAACTGTTGGCTGTCGGGAAAGGGATCATCCACCCTTCTAAGCCTTAAGAAAGTGTGACACGAGATCTTCCTGTCTCCAGCCACCTTCCCCTCCCCCGCTTTGGCCCTGCCAAGACCAGAACTCAAAGCTGCTGTCCCTGGTGCCTGCGCCTCGGGCCTGTGGGCAGCCTTTGTCGTCTTGCCTGGGCGACTCGCTAAGGCGGAGTGGGCATTTGGGGCGACAGTTCATGGGGAAGCTATAAATAATTAATCGGCATAAGAGTGTTCTCTGACGAGACACATGAAACCTTCAGCCTCAGTGCGTTCCAGCTGGCATTCTGCATCACAGCTTCCTAAGAAAAGTAAAAGGCCCTCTTGGTCCCCAAGGGGCAAAACTCCTCCTGGAAGCCTGCGCCGGAGAGCTGTCTGCGGTCTATTGCTTGTTTGCGGGCTGCCGCGAGGCCGATGCCACACGTGCGCATCCTCTGGGGGGGGACGAGGCGCCCCTTGCGCTTCTGTCAGCTCATTGCGGCCCGGCGGAGGCTCAGAGACGGCTGGGCAAGCGTGTGCAGACCTGCATGGAGCACAGAGGAAACCGGAGGGAGGAGCATTTCCTCTTTCGCCTCCAACTCCCCACCCCCACCCCCTGGGTGTGCAGGAAGAGGGCCGCAAGAGCTGGATGGCATGAGACTGGGGGATCTTAGGGAGACCATCCCAGCGGCGGAGCTCCTCGCTGAAACCAGCCCCAGCTCTGCTTTGGGGGGTCTCTACCTTTCAGCCCCATCCTGCAGTTTCTAGCTGCGAAGGGAGACAGGGTACTGGGGCCACAGGGTCCTCACTTGGGAGGCACCCCGCAGACACCACCGACGAGCCGCCCCTAAACCAGCAGCCGACTGCATCGAGGCCTCGCTTAATGGGCTCTTGAAGAAGAAAGAGCTCAGCTACCTTTCCTATAATGGCCCCTGAGGCTAATGTCTTAAAGAGGAAACAAACGGATTGTTTTACAGCACAGAAGGGGGGCGGGCGGCTTGGGAGGGGGCACTAGTTACGGGGGAGGGAGAGGTGGCCTGGGCTAGCTTCTTAACCCTTCCCCTCGCCGCGGCCCGCGAGTCCTTCTGCCCGCACCTGCACCCAGGACGTGGGTGGAGGTGGGGGAGGAGTCACAGTGCCCGGAGGGGACCGCCAGGGACTCGACCTCTGGCGCAACTCCCTCCCTTCCCAGGTTTCCTTCTCAAGAGCTCGCAAACCAAGATCGGGGATCCTGTTCTTCTTTGGCGCAGTTTTGAAAGTCATTGGGAATGGGAGACCACGCACGATCCAGCCACCTAGACCAGAAGCTTGGCAAGGGAGGATCCCCGCCCGCCTGGGGCCGGGTGGAGCTGTGAGAGATCACCAGAGGAGGTCCGGAGAAAGCTGGGCAGCTCTGAAAGGCGGGGTCACTTGGCAGCTGAGTGCTTCAGGTGTGACTTGTGTGTGTGCGGGTGGGGTGAGTCTAACAGGAAGTTTACAGTTGTAAACTGCAGCAAGGGAGAGAGAGAGAGAGAGAGAGACAGACAGACAGACAGAGAGAGCAGAGAGAGAGAGAGAGAGAGTCAGTCGCTTCTGCTTCCTGTCTTTTTGTTCTGGCTCCAGGAAAAGATCAAAACAATAGTTAAATAGCAATTGAAGACAAGTGATGTAAGAAATAAACAACTCCACAACAAAAATGCCCACAGGGATGGTTTAAAAAAAACTTTATTGTGGAAATCCACAGCAGAAACAAAAAAGGAGAGATGCACAGCAAGTCTGAGATTTGAGGGGGAATCAGGATGGATGAGCAGAGTTCTCTGGAAGGCTTCTTAAAACAGATTGTGGGGCTCCAGCATGAAGGTTCATTTCTTTCTTTCTTTCTTTCTTTCTTTCTTTCTTTCTTTCTTTCTTTCTTTCTTTCTTTCTTTCTTTCTTTCTTTCTTTCTTTCTTTCTTTTCTTTCTCTTTTGCCCTCCCTCCCTCCCTCTCTTTCTTTCTTTTTGTACATCTAAATGGCCCCAGTCTGAGAATTCCCAACTTAATAAATTTCTCAGGTGCTGCTGGTCTGGAAGAGACATTTTTCAGACCCCCTGGCATAATAAATCCCTCTCTTCCAACTTCAATATCTATGCCATTTTCTTGATCAGGTTTCTTCTATCTCCTTCCCCAACTGATTTAGGCTGTTAGACATGTGTAGAGTAAATCCTAGCCATCCTATCATTTCACCCACAAGGATGATTTCATTGTTGCAGCAGTTGAGGCCTTTCCTATGTTTCTAGGGCAGCCAGCATCCCCTCTGGTCACTGTGTACTGGGGCAGCTTCTGGTGCCCTGCTGTGTAGAAGTCATGTCTCCATCTTGGTGCAGCTACCTGTCAGGAGTTGCTCAGCAAAGCTCATCAGGGATGTACCTGAGAACCACAGGATCTTCTGGTGAGTTGGGCGTTGTCTGGCCTAGGCTCTACCTCACAGCTTCAGACCGTACTTCCCGTCTGTCTTCATGTGTTCCCATACCTTTGGAGTGTTTTCCTGACAAGGTGCACTGGTACCCACAACAGTGCAAGCCCATAGTGGAATCAGTCCCAGGTTTCTACCCCAGAGGCACTGCCCTGGGATTCCTGCCCCTTTTTATAATTGCTGATTATTGGAAAAGGAGAAAATAGCTTCTAGGAATGGTGTCACTGAGGCCAGCTACAACACTCACTGTTAGAGAGTCTGATACAGCCTGACTGCATGTGGCACTTTTGTTCCAGAGAGGCTCTGAGTTAGTTGCCTATTACAGTGCACTTGGCTGAACTTCAAGGTGAGGCTTCTACGCAGACTCTGACCTTCCATAGAGCCATTCACTGTTCTGGTTTAGAAAGCCTTCTCTCCCACCCCAGCTTCCTTGTCCTAACTCCTCATCTCACCCCAGTATCAGATACACTCAGGAATATCCCAGGCAGTTGCCAAGTTTACTCTCCTAACTTTGGTGCTTCTCTTTCCTTCTTACCTCTCCAGGAAGCTATGCAAATTTCTCCTTTCTTCTTCTGCTTATAAAGAAGCACTGGGGATAAAATAAAATAGACTCCTTTGCCGCAGGTCTCTGTTCCAAGTTTCCTATGTTTTTCTTTCTTTGCTAGCCTAGAGTGGCTGTTACTTTCTGTTTTCTGCCAGGTCCTTTCATTTGACTTTGCTTTTCTAGCTTTTCTCAGAGAAGACACAAACAGCATGTGTTTGTTCCCTTTGGGTCCCTTTTGCACCCAGTTTTGTTTGGTGACCTCTCTTTGATGCCAGCGGAGGTAGCAATTTTTCTGCTTTTACCAGGAGGGGAGGCAACATGGTGCTGGGGGACTATTGCTTATTAGCAAATTTGAGCTTGGTAAAATTCACTCTCCAGCTCATTCTGCTGAATTCAACCTCAGGAGCTTTGGTTGTCTTCTTTGTTCAAGTCTGCAAATTTGTAAGAGCCTCTGCTCCATGCTAGGCACTGCTGTAGGCATGGGTTATGACTCTGCACAGCTCAGACATGGTCCTTTCTTGGCCTGGCTATCTGTATCTCATGTTTCACATCTGACAAAACCACATGTGGATCATATATGTTAGAAGAAAAAAAACTGCATCTGTATTGAACGTATATAGTCACTTTTCACTAAAAAATACAGTATGGCAGCTATTTACATAGCATTTACATTGTATTAGATACCATAAATAATCTAGAGATGATTAAAGTCTACAGGAGGATATGTGTAAGTTGTTTGCAAACATGTTGCCACTTCAGAGAAGGCACAAGAACATCCACCATTTTGGTGTCTTTAGCATTGTCCTGGAGCAAATCATCTGAGGATAATGTATAATTATAAATATGATATATATTAGGCTGGGAGACACATTAGGA
>PVKA01047579.1:0-14293 GCA_004027165.1 Ctenomys sociabilis | reverse complement strand
TAATACAAATACCATTACAATCACTGAACCCAGCTAGTCTTGATTTGAAAGTATGTTTTGTCTTGTTTTGTTAATTTTTTTTTCTGTATTTAAGGGAAGTTTACAGGGTCTCACTCCTAGATCAGATTCATAGTTATTCTCCTGCTTACACATTCCCAGGAGCTGGGATTACAGGTGTGCCCCACCACCCCCAGTCTCAGTTGCTCTCTCAGTGTGCCCTGGAGGGCGGGGCTGGCACCACAGGCCCAGGGATTGAACCCGAGGCCCCTGCACTTTTTGCAGGCACTTTAATCCGCTGAGCTATTTGGCCACCCTTGTTAATTTTTTTTGAAATAGGGTCTTGAGCTATGTAGCTTTAGCTGGCTTTGAATTCAGGGCCACCCACCTCCTGCCTCAACCTCAGGAGTGCTGAAATTATAGGTGTATGCCACCACATCTTGATGAAAGCATATTTTCAATACCATATTTCAAAAAATTAATTTTATTCAAGTTGAATAAAAGTGCCATTTTTTAGCCAGGCAAGGTGGCATATGCCTGTAATCCCAGCACTTGGGAGACTGAGGCATGAGGATTGTTGTGAGTTCGAGACAAGCCTGAGCTACAAAGTGAGTTTAAGGCTGGCCTGAACTGCATAGTGAGACCCTGTCTCAAAGAGACAAAAAAAAAAAAAGTGCCATTTTCGGGGCTGGGGACATGGCTCAGTGGAATAAGCGCTTCCTTGACAAGCGCAAGAGCCTGAGTTCAACCCTCAGTTGTGTCCAAAAAAATAAAAAAAGGCCATGTTTGCTCCTTAGATTGATACTTTTACTAAATATCAGTATTTGCAAGCACAATTAGCATTTTCCCCAGATATTTTATATGTGTATTACCTTCCTATGTATTAAAAATAGACAATAGCTGGACGTGGTGGCAAACAGAAGCACTTGGAAAGCTGAGGCAGGAGGATTGCTATAAGTTTGAAGCCAGCTTGGGCTACAAAGTGAATTCAAAGCCAACCTGAACTGTATAGTGAAATCTTGTCAAAAGAAGGAAAACATTAGAATTTTGTTTATAAAAGGGAAATACAGTTATAGAAATTAATTTCTTAAAAAATCTTACTGGTAGAAAAATATTTCAAATCAAATAACTACTACTGTCCAAACCCAATCTACAAAATTTTTTTCTCCCAAATTTTAAGAACATTTCTTGAGCTAGATTAAAGAAATACAGGGCTGGGGAGATGGCTCAGTCAGTGGAATAAGTGCTTCCCTAACAAATGCAAGGGTCTGAGTTTAATCCCCAGTTCAGACAAAAGAAAAGTTTAGCATGCTCTTTGAGATGGGGAGATGGCTCAGTGGAATAAGCACTTCCCTGCCAAGCACTAGGGCCTGAATTCAAACCCTAGTTCTGCCAAAATAAATAAATAAAAACAAAATGACCTTCTAGGGCTGGATGTATAGCTCAGTGTTGCAGTGCCACTCCCTTTGAGAGGTTCTGAGTTTGATTCCCTATATCAAATGAGTAAATAAATAAATAAATAAGTTTGTAAAATTTAAACAGAAAATAAAATGGCATCCTATAGGTAATAGCCAAAAGCTGTCTATGTGGATTCAATGAAAATTTTGACAATATAAAAGTTATCTTTTTTTTTCCTAATAAGATCAATCACTTTTATTTATAATAAGATTTTCAAATATTTTTCAGCAATAACTCATTCCTGTACATTTCTGTTATGATTTTATATTTACATTTACATTATATTTTTACTTTAATTTGCATTTTTATTTTGTATATTAATTTTAATGAGAAAGAAGTAGCAATGAGACAGTTTCAAAACAAGTTAGTAGGACAGTTTCAATATTAATACTTTAGAAATTGTTGTCTTCATAGTAGTTATTCATAGTGCTATAATGTATTGGCAAGGTTTTTTTCTTTGGTACAAATGAGAGACAGGAGAGAGATAAAAGAAGCTTTTATTGCTTGGTATAGGAGGGTTGCTGAAGAGAAGCAAGAAACCTCTGATGCATTAGATCTTAAATTTGTGAGGTCTAGTTTTCTTGAGTTCTTTATATTTTCTAGATATTAGTCCTTTGTCTGAGGAACAGCTGGCAAATATTTTTTCACTCTGTTGCTTGTCTCTTCACTCTGGTTTCTTTTGCTAACCACAGTGGAATTGAGAAATCAGTAACAGTCAAAAAATTAGAAAAGTATAAGAAGACATGGAAATTGACATACTCCTTCTTAGGAGTATTAAGGAAATGTATTAAGGAAATGTATTAGGAATGTATTAAGGAAAGAAGTCATAGGAAAATTGGAAATACTCTGTGATGAATAAAAATCAAAAAGTAACATACAAAAACTTAAAGGATACAAATTAAACAGTGATGAAAAATAAATACTAATGGGTCTATCTATGCTAGCAGGAAAATCTGCTAAGTTATAAGGGCAGGGAGCCAACATGGCGAGAGCCAAGACTCACTTCTGCCTTCTTCTCCCTGTTTAACCTCAACTTCTTCCTTTCTTTTTCCATGCAAATAGGCAACCTTCTCCAATCAGGGCTTCTTATGACACTCCGATCTCCCATGTAAACTCCACCCCCAACCTGACCTAATAAAAAGTTATCTTCTTGGCAGGGCATGGTGGCATCCACCTGTTATCCCCACACCAGAGGGGCTCAGGCAGTAAGAGTAAGACCTTGTCTTTAAAATGAACAAATACCATTTTATCATTCAACAGGAGCATTTTAAATCATGGCACTGCAGGCCTACCAAAAGATCTGTCAACTGCAAAATTCTTCACATTCTCTATATAAAAACATAGCTGATGGTTTAGCCTTTGGAATCTTGCTTCTACCTCTCCATAGGTTTGTAACTGGAAAAAAGTGAAATACAAATCAATTTTGTCCCATAGTCATTATCAGAAATGAAAGCGTCTAACAACACCTCCTCGGTCTGAGGCTTCTTCATCTGACTGGTGTTTGTGAGCTTCAGTGTGCTGTTGTGCTTACATGTGCTTCTCTGGCATCTCAAGTATTTCTTCAAAATGAAACAAGAGGCCAGTATTTCCATCAGAGCTCAAACTCTAGCAGGCCAGGGAAATAGCGCACCAGTGTAAGTGACTGCCTGGCAAGCAAAAGGTCTTGAGTTTGATCCCTACTACAAAAAAGGAAAAAAAAGACCTTGAGCTTGAAATTCTGGTTATAACCCAAGTTGTGTGTGTGAAGCTGGTCAGAGCTCAAGGGTCCACTGTAAATGTTAATGATTTTTTTGTTTCTTGCAGTCCTGGGGTGGACCCAAAGCCTCACACGTGCTAGGCAAGCGTTCCACCGCTGTGCTACATCGGAGGTGGTGCAGTAGATGGTGCAAGTGCAAGGGCCTGAGTTCAATCCCTGGTTCCACAAAAAAAAAAAACAGTTATGGATTTGATAGAGATTTTGCAGCTTGCTCATATGGTTTGCCTCAGGCACTCTCTGCTCTAGGAAGGGACCTGTCCTGCCCCCAGAGTGTGACCAGTTTCCAGCTTCAACCAATCCCTACACAAGGCAAACTCAGCGCAATCTCCCATCTGCTAGGAGGAAACGCAGAAAACTGATGCTTAAACTCAGTGTGACTCCATGCCAGGAAAGCCATCTCCTCCACTAGCGCAACCAACCCACGGGCATCCATCCACAGCCTCCTTCAGATCCATCTAGAGACCAGGTCCAACCAGCACACTCCACAGTCCCACTCATGCTGACCCATAAAATTAACTGCAGCCAGGAGACAGGGCTTTTTGTCAGGTAAATTCACGGTTGTACCCCAAGCACTGAGGGTAGAGTCTTCTTCTCCATGGTAAGAGCTCTGTAACAATTGTTCAGCAAGAGAATAGGTGGCTAAAAGTGCATGATGTTAGAGCCAGGTGTGGTATCAGTACCTGCACTACAGAGGCTGAAGCAGGAGGATTGTTGCAGATTCAACACCAGCCTGGACTACAGAATGAGAACCTGTCTCATTAAAACCAAAAATAAACAAACAACAAAAAATAATACACGATGTTAGGTAGGCATCATAGCCCACATCTGTAGCTCCACCTACTTCAGAGGCGAGGCAGGAGCATTTCAAGCTCAAGGTCAGCCTGTGCAACTTAAAGAGATCTTGTCAAAAATAACAAATAAAAATGGTTTGAGGATGTAGCTCAGGAGAGCCTGGGATATAGCTCCGTAGCACAGTGCCTGCCTAGCAAGTGCAAGGTCCTGAGTTTGATTCCCCATACCAAAACACACACACACACAAAAAAAAAAAAAAAAAAAAAAACATGGGGGAGAGCTTGTAGCTCAGTGGTAGAACAGCCTTGGGCTCAATCCCCAACACTGAAAAAGAAATTATATCAGTACTAAATGATGTGTAAATAATCAAAAGGAACAGAAATAGAATTTCCAAGCCACAAGATGCTTCAAGCTTAGGGCTAGGCACGGTGGCACATACCTGTGATCCCAGCACTCAGGATCAGGAGATTGAGGTAGGAGGATCACTGAGAGTTCAAGACCATCCTGGGCTACAAAGTGGGTGGAAGGCCAGCTAGAACTGCATAGCAAGACCCCATCTCAAAAAAAAAAAAAACCCAGTTCCACCAAAAAAAAAAAAAAAAAAAAAAAAAGATACTTTAAGCTTAACCAACACTACCCCTTTAAAAAGTTTAGGGAAAAACAAAGAAAAATAAAATGATTTGTGAAAGATGACACCACTGGCAAAGAGAAAAGAAAGGCAATCCAACTCTCATCTGGTTTTTCCACACTGCTTCTTTCCCCTAAATCTTTCGCCTGTTCTCTTGCCTGTGGAATGCATGAACCTCCACTTCTGGGGACCCTGGAGAGTAGTCCTAATGACATCTAGCTGACATTTAACTTTGCCCTCCCAAGAGCTACTAACTAGCCCCTAAATGAATGTTGTCTTAAGAGCTCACATAGTGGGTGTGACAGCCAGACCCAGGCTGGGACGACAAAGACCCCAGCTGGGAGGTCCTTGCATGGTGGGCTCCCAGAACTCACACCCAGCCCACGACAGCCTCCTCTGTCTTTTTTTTTTTTTTTTTTTTTTTTTTTTTAATGTATTTGGTTGTTGCGGGGTCTCACTACGCAGCTCGGACTCATGGTTATCCTCCTGCTTTCAGCCTCCCCAGCGCTGGAGTTACAGGCCTGCACCACCACACCCAGGCTCCAGCAGGCTGGAGAGGCATTTGGTGCCAGGGATCAAGCCAGGGTCCCTGCACTTGCCTACGCTTGCCTAAGCAGGTGCTTTAGTGTACTGGGCTGTCTCACCTGGGCTGTCTCACCAACCCTGCAGAGTTAATTTTCACACCAAAGTAAATGCTCAAATATTTCATACAGGTCACAGCGTGTAAAGGAGGTCTTTAGTCTATTGACACTGCATAAAAACATTATCTAGTAAAAAGTGAATATTCATCCGGGGAGATAGCTCAGTCGAATAAGCACTTCCCTGGCAAGGGCAAGGGCCTGAGTTCAATCCCTGGTTACACACACACAAAAAAAAGTGAATATTAGCCGGGCGTGGTGGCGCATGCCTGTAATCCCCGCACTAGGGAGGCTGAGGCAGGAGGATTGTTGTGAGTTCGAGACCAGCCTGAGCTACAAAGTGAGCTTAAGGCCAGCCTGAACTGCACAGTGAGACCCTGTCTCAAAAAGACCAAAAAAAAAATAAAATAAAATAAAAGTGAATATTCAGTCTAATCCCTCTGATGATCAATTTCTTCTTGTTCTTTTCTCTTTCCCTACCTGTAATCTCTTTTCTGGCCAATGGGAAATGCTACAATATTGAGTACTCAAATCCTTCTATAACCAAAATTAATTTCTGCTCTTTCCAAATGGCTAACTCCCTTTTTTCAATTTTTTTTTTAACATAGAAGAAGAACAACAAATAAAAGAAAACGAAAAAAAAAGAAAAGAGTTTATAAAGAAGCAAAATGGTTCTGAGGAAAAGCAAAACGCTGAAGTGGTGTCGCTGGAATCCCACAGCCTTCCTGGAACTCACAGCCACCGCTTCACCCCTCAGGAGCAGGAGGAGTGACCCACCGGAGCTCTAGGGGCAGGACTGAGGAAGCTAAAAGCCGTACTGATTGTGTAATCGGGCCAGCACTCATCGCTTATGCTTATAAACACAAAGAGGGCCACATCGTTTTCGTGACTCAGCCCTGACCTAAAGACCACTGCATCATGCTCGGTGAGACAGATTGTGCAACAGAATATGGCCAAAGCACTAGGAATAATAAGGCAGCACGAGGAGCCCGGGCCCACACTGTGCCTCGTAATCTGGTAAGAGAAAATAGCCAGGTTTGGCGGCTCACGCTCCTAATCCGAGCTACTCAGGAGGCTGAGCAAGAGAATTACATTTGAAGCCAGCCCGGCCCTTTAGCAAGATCTTGCCCCCACCCCAACCAAAAAAAAAAAAAAAACTATGTAGGAACAAAGAGGCAGAGCAGTTGCCACATGTGGGAGACCCTGGGCCTAATCTCCAAATTTAATCACTTTTTTTTCTAGCTTGAGGCAAAAGGGTTTTTTTGTTTGTTTGTTTGTTTGTTTAAGCTACAATTAACTGTCCTATTACTGCTTCTGTACCTGATATAAACACCAAAAAGAAAAACTCTATGTTTCCAGCCTGAAGACAGCTGAAATGTTTATAAAAATGAACAGAAATTTTATGGCTCATCTGGCGTGTTATAAAAATTGAACTGTCAAGCGCAACAGCCTGAGTTCAATCCCCGGTTCCGCCAAAAAATTAAATAAAATAAAAATTGAAGCAGGCTGGGGATATAGCTCAGTGGCATAAGCGCTGCTTGGAAAGCACAATTTCCGGAGTTCAATCCCGGGTACCACAAAAATACAAATACAGAGGTTATCTTTAAAAGAAAAAAATGAAGCAATATTAATTACAAAGACATGAGTTTCTCTAAACCTTTGGTTCTAGTTCTGTGTAAGTCTATATTATATAAGTAGCCAGGGGAAAAAAAGTATCATTCTGTGTCCATCATACTCCTGAAAGTGAAATTTTCTACTTCTATCTCATTGCTATTAAACCATCACAAGCAGGGCTGACACATGATAGGGACAGGAAGAAAACCCTGAAGGGCCAAGGACACCTCATCTACGCACGGTAAGAGCTGTAACTATAAATCTCCCTTGCTGCTGGTGCCACATTCCTGCAAAGGCAGACACCCAGCTCACCTAGATTTTTCCGGCCCTTTACTTTTTACTTACAACAAGACTTAATAAAACAGGCTTACTGCTGTCATCTGCTAGGAAATTAAACAAGTAGTGCCCCAGTCACGGTACTACTAATTCACATAAGCTCCTACTTAGGCACACAAAGACAAGCAGAGGGCTGGCGAGATAGCTCCGCGGTAGAAAGCACCTGCTGAGACAAGCGTATGCAAAGCGCAGGGACCGCAGTCCGACCCCTGGCACCTCATGACATGTCCCCCCACCAGAAAATAATAATAATAATGATATTTTAAAAATGAAGATAAGGGGCCAGGGAGATGGCTCAGTAGAATAAGTGCTTCCCTGGTGAGCATAAGGGCCTGAGTTCAATCCTCAGTTCCGCAAAAAAATAAATAAATAAATAAAGATAAGCAGATTAGGGCCTGGTGTGATGGTGTACACCTGTAATCCCAGCACTTTGGAGGCTGAGGCGGGAAGGGAAGATTGCTTCTAGTTCAAGGTCAGTGTGGGCTACAAAGTGAGCTTGGGGCAAGCCTGAACTACAGAGTGAAATCCTGTCTCAAAAGGATAAAAGAAAGAGAGAGAGAGAGATCTCGTTGGCCAGGGAGATGACTTGGTGGAATAAGGGCTTCCCTGGCAAGTGGTTCTGCAAAAATAAATAAAGAAATAAAACGCATAATTCAGAGTGCCAGGAGTTCAGAACAGCCTTGAACTCACTTTGTAGGTCAGGCAGGTCTTGAAATTGCAGGGATTATCCTGCTTCAGCCTCCCAAGTGCTGGGACTACAGGCATGTGCCACCACATCAGGCTCCTAGCTATTTTTATTCCCTTGAGCTTTTAAGTTTACTAGTTATGTTTTGTTTTGTTTTGTTTTGTTTTGTTTTGTTTTGTTTTGTTTTGGTACCAGGAATCTAACTCAGGACCTTGCACTTGCTAGGCAGACACTGTGCCACTGAGCTACATCTCCAGCACCAGATACAGTTTTAAAGCAAAGCAGAAATGTCTACAGCATCATTCCAAATGCCTTCCAGTCTGCCCCCTTCAGCCCTTCTTGCCCAGTACTGCATTGGCCGGGAATGAGAACCCTTCCCAAGTAAGAGTATCGTCAGGACAGATGGTAAAGAAGAAACATGAAAACTTTCCTCAACGTGATCATGAAATATCTGGTAAAAGGCCAGGCTATCACACTGTTACTCAAAGCACAATCAACCTATCAAATCAACCCAAGGCACCTGCAAATCAGCTGTACTCCTCATAACTATCCTACAGAGACATTGTGCCGGAGGTCAGAGTTCAAGGGTTCACATTTGTTGAGTTCCTGTTCTCGGTAGACAAACTACCTCTGCTGGAAACATGCTCGTACCTTTGTCCTCATTAAGCAGAAAATTATGCCCTCAATATTTTAACAAAAATCTCATCTTTTGCTTTATCTAAGGTGTTCTATGATTTCTGACTCATAGCCAGACAATGGTAAATTGAATGAGAAACTTCTGAGTCTTCCAGATGCCAGAAGGTACTGGAATTCTCTCAGGAAATCCTGTAGCTTTCCATACTGGTTTTTTGATGAAAGTGTTAAGATTTGTATTGAAGATCGGAGCATTTGTTGCAAGCCTCAGACCTTTATGAACTCAAAAAATGCCTTCTGCTTTGATGTATAGCTTTAGACATACATTTGTCCTCTGAATTTCATTATAAACATAGAAAATAGACAGCTCCTGGTTTTCCTCATATGTAGATATGGAAACACTTTTCTAATTTTAATTACACTTAATAAAAAGTTCACTTGATTTAATAGCAACTATCGTACAGCCAAACAGCAGACCATGAAATACTGCATCTATTAATAGCTTTTCCTTACACACCTAAAATGGCTGTATCCAAAAGGGGTTTCCACTGGGTGAGGTGTTTAAAAAGCTGTAAAGGATAAATATAATGGATAAAAAATAAAATAAAGAAAAAGAACTGCATTTCTAACTTCTACTTAAGTAGCACCCACACTAGAATGAAGGGGTCCCAGTTACATCTGTGCCAAGAATGAGAGTCAAACCCAGAAAGTGTTTGCTCAGATAAGACAGAGATTGCATCAAAGAAAATAAGAAGAAAAGGTAGGACAGACAAGGCTGGAAGAAGGTATAGAGTTCCCAGTGAGTAAACATTTTATTTCCCTTTACAATGGGAAGAAAACACTCTACTGTTTGTTATTTTCCCAACTATCAGTATTTTAAGTGATTAAAGACCAAAGTACTTTATTTCTCTTTGGCCTCTGATGGGAAGAAAGGCCACAGAAAGGACTTGGGTTACTCTTTTCCTAAAATGCTTTTGTACTTCAGGGACTTGTGACTGGTAAAATACACAGATGGTTGTAAACGCCCCAACAGGAGATCACTATCCAAAGAAATTATCTTCTGAAGACAGGTCAGTTCACCTAAAGGGAAACCTACTCCTTTACTTGTACCACCTGAAAACAGAGAATATCTGAAATTCACAAGTAACGCCACTTTAATCAGTAGTTTAAGTTTCCATCTTAATCTGCAATGTGAAGAGCTAACTAAAAATTAGACCAACTAATTTTAAGTTTAAACTTATTCCTCATTTAGCTCTAAATCTGTCCAGAAAAAGACATAAAAGTAGAAGGAAAAGACCAGAAGGTTTGTAGGAAATAAAAACATGGAAAGGAAAATGTGGGAAGATCAGCAGGACGTGTTTCCCACTTCAGAGCAGACCAGTTCTGTCCTCCTCTGTAATCCGGAAGTGACTGGGCGCCCTCCCTGTGTCCTTGGCCTGGACTGCGGGGTTACTCCGCTGCAGCTCCGTCGCTAGTTTCCCTGGCCCCTGATTTTTGGCCCAAACTTACATGCACACGCTCCACCCAAACATGAAGTTGGTGAAATACTTGATCCATAGGTTCCCACTTAGGGAGAAGAGCTTATAAAGACTATTAATGACCCTAGGTTTTATAGTGTTTTTTTGTTTTGTTTTGTTTTGTTTTGTTTGTGGAACCGGGGATTGAACTCAGGCCCTTGCGCTTGCCAGGGAAGCGCTTATTCTACTGAGCCATCTCCCCAGCAATGAGCCTAGGTTTGCTTCAAAAATCTATGACAAGCTGGGCGTGGTGGCGCAGGCCTATAATCCCAGCACTTGGGAGGCTGAGGCAGGAGGACTGTTGTGAGTTCAAGACCAGCCTGAGCTACAAAGTGAGTTTAAGGCCAGCCTGAGCTGCATAGTGAGACCCTGTCTCAAAAAGACCAAAAAAAAAAAAAAAAAAAAAAAAATCTATGACAAAGAGCTGGCCAAAACTGACTCAGCAGATTAAAACCCCTGCTCAGACAGATGCAGAGGCTGGGAGTTCAATCCCGGGACCTGCCATGCTGGCCCTGCCCCGGGGGTGTGCTGAGACAGTGATTAAGGCTGGACATGGTGGCAAGCTCCTATAATCCCAGCTCTTAGAAGGCTGTAAACAGGTGGATCACTATGAGTGCGATCTACACAGCAAGACCCTGTAGACCCTGTACATCCTGTCCTAAATACAGAAAGCAAGAAAGCAAGCAAGCAAGCAAGCAAGCAAGCAAGCAAGCAAGCAAGCAAGCAAGCAAGAAAGAAAGAAAGAAAGAAAGAAAGAAAGAAAGAAAGGAAGAAAGAAAGAAAGAAAGAAAGAGGAAAAATAATCTATGCCATCACTAAGTTATGGGGATCCAAGCATGGGGTATGCGAGGGAGCTGGAGAACGCCACGGGGAACCTTCCAACCAGACCTCAGGTGTCGGCCGAGGGGCCCACAGACTGCCTGCCATCGCCAGAAGCCGCTCAAAGTTTCCAAAGGGACCCACCGGCATCCATTACAAGATGCTTCTGGTTCCACTGTAGTTTTCCAGAGAATTTGTGGCACAGAAAATTACTGGATTACCCATTTCGTATTTTCTCAAGTTTAGGCTATAGCCGATATCACTCTAATTTCATGAAAAATAAACTAATTCACTATACTACTCAGTGCCTTAGGACAGGTGTTGACAGGCCGTGGGCACACAGGCGCGATCCAGCTGCCCAAATGCCTTTCTGAATAAAGTTTTATTGTCACACGGCCACCCCCATTCATTTGGTCATTGACTGCAGCTGCTTTCCAGTTATGATGGCAGAGCTAGGTGGCTCGCCATTGTCATCAGCAAGACACATCACTTATTAACCTACAAAGCCCCTGGAAGAATAAGCAAGGACCTAGGTTCCTCACGGGGCATTCAAGGGTCTGGAGGACAAGTGTGCGAAGAGACTTCTCTATGTACATAGCTTTTTATATCTGTTGACCTTTGAATCATGTTATATATAAATGATCCAGATAATTAAATTAAGTTTTTAATTTAAGAAAATGTGCTGTTTGACTTTATGTGCATCTCATTTACCAACACTGTAAAAATAATGGAAAGAAAGAAAAATAGAAAAGATGATGGGTTTCTTCCAACCCCCAAATTGTCTGTTAATAACTCTCTCTTTAAATTCACACCTTTTAATGTAAAAGAAATCCTAAAAAGAAAAGAAATCCTAGCTGAGCATTGTGACACATACCTGTAATCTCAGCACTCTGAGAAGCCGAAGCAGAAGGATCACAAATTCAAGCCTAGCCTGAATTACTTAGGGACTTAGAGACACCCTGTCTCTCAAAAATCATAAATAATGAATAATGCTGGCATGCAGTGCCTACCTGCAAGCCCGTCATTTGGGAGGTGGAAGCAGGAGGACCACAAGTTTGAGGTCAGCCTGGGCCACACAGTGAGTTCAAGGCCAACCTGAACTACATAGAGAGACCCTGTCTCACAAAAAAAAAAAAAAAAAAAACTTTGGCAATTTAAGTCTGTTTCCATGTAATTTCTCTTTTCATTTAATGACCCTGCATTTGCCTGCATTCTCTAATGTCCCCCAGAGGCTCCCGCACTGAGGATTTGGTCATCAGCATGAGGTGGCGTTGGGAGGTGATAGCAATTTTAAGAGGAGCAGCCTCAGAAGCAGTTGTGTCTCTCCCAGGGGTGGGGACCTGGCTCCTTCCTTGCCCTCCTGTTGCTTTCTGGCTGCGTGCTGCTGGGAGCTTTGCTCCCCACACAACCTCTGGGGGCTCTGCCCACCTCAGCCCCAAGGGCAGCAATGCCAAGCAGTCATAGACTGACACCTCGGAAACCGGAAGCCATAATCAGCCTCTCCCCCTTCCCACTGGGTTAGTATAGCTATTCAGTCTCAGTGACAGAGCTGATTAACACAGCTCCCTGCAATTTTCCCCTAACATAGAATGATTCACAAAGTTCTAAATGGTGTTTGGAAAATGAAGTGTGCATTCAAATTTGGCAAGGATTTAGGAAGACTTCAAAGTTTGGAAAAAATACTATTTAACACGAGAAGGATTCAGAGTACATAATGAAGCCCAGGGATAAAAGAACAATATCTACTTGCACTTAGCATGCAAACTGAAATTGCCATACTGTCTTAACAAAAAGACCCAAGAGACAGAAGGAAACCTCAGCCTTCCCAGGCTGTCGGCATGGCCGACAATTTGGTTTTTGCTTGGATCACGGAGGCCCAAGAAGGACTTGCAGCTCTTTCCATCTAGCCATGATCCTCATCCTCCATGAGAAGAAAGAAAGAGGACTGCAAGAGAGAGGAGCCCAGGAAGCAGATCTGAAACTCCATGTGTCCCACGGCCGCCGGAAGAGGTGGGAGCTGGGAAATGGTCTCCTGTGGGCCCAAGAGGAAAGCAGCATAGTATAGTGCATGGAACACTGCTATGGCCCGCACAGAGGAATCAAGGGAACACAGCGCTGAAAACAAGTACATCCTCATGGTGACTTCACCCAGCACTGTCAAAGGAAAAGGATTCTTCACAGACTAGTGTTTTATCAGAATGCTCACAGGAAATTGCTGGAATTCTAAAAAAAGAAGGCATGTTTGTTTTTTTCCCCAATAATTCATTTTACTGAAGAAATATTCCTCTTTTTTTTTTTTTTTTTGGCAGAGCTAGGGATTGAACTGAGGCCCTTGCGCTTGCCAGGGAAGTGCTTATTCCACTGAGCCATCTCCCTGGCCCCTGAAGAAATATTCTTGTGATTGTATTTACATAAATTTCCAAAGTCTCTCAGATTCTGCCTACATTTACTGCAGCCAAACAAAAGATAGGTAAGTGAACAGTACAAATTGTTTTTCAAATGCAGCAAAATCCTTCTCAACTTATGAAGTATAATTATAAAAAGTAGTACCTAATGTTCTCAAACTCATACAAAAGCTTCCGTACATTATCCTGACTTGTTACACTGTTAGACAGGCCCTATTTCCTCAGTGAAATTCCTGCCACAATGCTTTGTATATGATCAGCCTTCAGTCAGGATTAGGAAACTGATACAAAGACACTGCTCATCTGACTAGAAGGACACTTTTTAGCTGGGCACAGTGGCCTGTACCTGTAATCCCAGCACGCCAGGAAGCTAAGGCAGGAGGTTGGCAAGGTTGAGCACCCCTGGGCACCCCTTTACATTCACATTATATTACATTACATTAAGTTACTTTTATATTTACAATGTAGTGACATTTTTAATACATTGTGATAAGTACTTATGATATTAAAAGCCCAATGAGGGGGCCAGGGAGATGGCTTAGTAGAATAAGTGCTTCCCTGGCAAGTGCAAGGAAGGACCTGAGTTCAATCCCCAGTACCTCAAAAAACAAAACAAAAAAGTCCAATGAGCTGGGCAGGCTGGTGCATGCCTATAATCCCAGTACTTGGGAAGCTGGGGCAGGAGGATTACCAAGAATGCAAGGCTAGCCTGGGCTACACAGTGAGATTAAAACCACCCCAAACTATACAGAAAGACCCTATCTCAAAAATAAATAAATATGGCCAGCCAAATAGCTCCGCATATTAAAGTGCTTGCTCAGGCAAACTCGGTGGCCAGGGTTTGATCCCTACTGCTCTGTGTAATCCCCCCTCACCCTGCATGCCAAGATGGCAATTGAGACTGGACATGGTGTCGCTGTAGTCCCAGCTCTTTCGGAGCCTGAACATAGGTGGATCACTACGGGTCTGATCTACATAGTGAGACCCTAGAGACCCTTACTAAAAATACAAATAA
>PVKA01047578.1:0-14251 GCA_004027165.1 Ctenomys sociabilis | reverse complement strand
ACAAAAAAAAAAAAAAAGACAAGTATTAACTCTTATGAAAAATTAGCGTACCATTATAACTAAAATGGGGGCCTCAACACCCAACTGTCACATAGATCAGCCAAATCATAGATCAGCCAAATCATAGATCAGCCAAATCACAAAATCAACAAAGAAATCCTACAGTAGAAACTAATTTTGGAACAAATGACCTTAATAGGTATCTATGTATAGAGTATTCTACCCTACAACAGAATACCCATTCTCAGCATCACATAGAACTTGCTCCAGAATAGATCACATAATAGCCCATGGAATACGCTGAAGTGAATACTAAGAAATCAAAACTATCTTGTGCCTATTATCAGATCAAAATGCAATAAAACTAAAAATTAATTGCAGAAAATATGCAAATACATGGAAAACAAATATCCTCTGGAATGGCCAATGGATCACAGAAAAAAAGTGAAGAAGAGATTATTTCTTACAATAAAACAATTACAGTATGATATACAACAACCTTTGCAATGCATTGAGAGTAATCCTAGGAAAGGAGTTTATAAATTTTCACATCTAAAAAGCAAAAGGAGTGAAAATAATCTGATGATGCAATTCAATTTTTGGCAAAACAAGAACAATACAAACCTAAAGCTAGGAGAGGAAGGAAAGTATAAACATCAGGAAAAATGAATAAAATTAAGATTAAAAACTTGACCTTTCTAGGCAGAGTCGAGGCTCCATGTGTGTACAGCACTTATGCTTGCTTGCAGCTCCCCAGAACCACTTTCCAGCCAGAGCCCAGGCCTGGCCAATGTGTGTGGGATCATCCACACACTCAACTGAACCTCCTCCATCAGACAGGCCTGGTGTGGAATACTACAGCAGAATCTCTTGCAGCGAGGACAGGTGACAAACCCACCCAGCTAATACAGGAGCTAAGCAGCTTGGAAGAGTGGCACACCAGGTTCACTTCCATAGGCTATACCAGAAAGAAGCTGAGCACAGAAGCCAGACCCAATCAAGGCACATCTGGATGAGTTCAAATGTGGTAGATCTGGACCAAGAAAGTAAAGACACATTGCTAGACCCATATGTAGGAGAGCATTCTCTCTCTTCCTGGGTTGATCAAGAGAGTGGGAAACAGGTAACTGGAGTGAATTAGTCTGTCTGGAAGACCCCATATACATCAAGGCGAGGTAATAAGACACAACATAGGGGAACTAATTTAAATACAAATTCCCAATGTAATATCTGCTTAGCAACACAGACATAATGTTTGTTCTTTTGATATAAAATACAAACTTATTAATTACAAAAGTTTGTCAACTACTAAATATAACTACCCATTATTAGTGTTCCTAATTGTACTTCTGTAGACACAAAACTGTAACTGTCTTACCACATAATCTCTCTTCAGTAAGAATTTGGTAGGTATTAAGGTAATAACTGCACCAAAGCTCAACACCAAAGTCAGAGGAAAGTGCTATACGAAATGACAAGCAGAAGGACCAAAATACATTCTCAGGCCCCAAGCCCACCCAGAACAAATTCAGGAGACACCAGTATAGAAGAAATTGGAAAGCGCACACCTGAAATAGCTGAATTAGTAGTGTCTCAAGTAAAGAAACAATTTCAGAAAGGTATAGAGGAAATCAGACCTGAAATACTCTTTGAAGTAAAAATTGCTAAGTTCTTCTAAAGAAGACACTGATTTAAAAAAAGTAGAGGAGAATGAAAAAAATGATGAAATCTTTGAATGAGAAATATAGGAAAGAAAGAGAATGCATGAAGCAGATTCAAAGAGATATACAGGAAATTAAAACCTCAATCACAAGCTGGAAAAACTGAATGAAAGTGAAGATAGAGTTTCAGACCTTAAACACACTATTGCAGCTAGTGAAAAGGTAAGAAAAGATCTCTTAAAAACAACTAGGATGCAGGAAAAAATAAAGTAACATCTTCAAGATGATGCAAAGGTGAACAAGGATGCAAAGGTAAACAACATAAGACAAATAGGCATCAATGAGAAAGGAGTCAATACAAATGGTATGGACAGAAGTAATAGCAGAAAACTTCCCAAATATGGGAAAACAGTCTGACATTCAGAAAACTGAAGCATGAAGAACTCCAAATAACATCAACCCAATTAAAACTGTATGAGACATACAATAATCAAGATCCAAGAAATTCAGCATAAAACAGGATACTAAAACATGCTGGGGAAAAGAAACAGATCACATTTAAAGGAAAACCCATCAGAATAATGACAAATTTCTCTTCAAAAACCATTAAGTCAAGAAGAATAGAGAGGACAGTACTACAAGTCGCAACAAAACAAATTCCAACCTAGACCGATACACCCTACAAAAAACTCTTTCAAGTTCACTGGAGAAGTGAAATACTGCCATGACAAAAAACAAATAAAGAATTTCTTGATGACAAAGCCAGCCTTGCACAGAATACTAAAAGACAGTATAGAGAGGGAACAAAATGACCACAACTCTACAAGAGAATGGAAAAAACACAACAAATAGGAAAAACAAACACAGGAGAAAATGAGGTATACAACCGCAGATAAATAACATGTCAGTCATAAGGCATTGCATCTCAATTGTTACCATCAATGTAAATGGACTGAATTTACCAATTAAAATAAATAGACTGGCAATGGATTAGGAAGCAAAATCTAACACTCAGCTGTATACAAGAAACACACAACTCATAAAGAATTTCATAGGTTAAAAATCAAAAAATGGAAAACAATACTACATACCCCAGCACCTCAGAAAAAACCAGGGGTACCTTTCAAGTGCAAGGTCGAGTTCAGTTCCTCATACCACCAAAAAAAAGCAGGGGTATCAATCCTTTATGAAAACAGTATGAACTTCAAACCTAGAAGGATAAACTGAAGAAGGCCACTATAAACTGGTGAAGGGGAAAATAAAAGAGCAAGATATAGCAGTCATAAATATGAATGCACCAAGCATGGAAGCACCCAATTATATAAGCCAAATCTTAACTGATATGAAAAACCTAATATCCAACACCACAATATTAACAGGAGATATTAACCCCCCCTTATCGCAAAAAGATAGGTCAAACAGACAAAAAATTAACAAAGCAGTAGCACAATTGAAACAGAACTTGGAACACAGCGACTTAGTAGATATATACAGAGTGTACTATCCAACCACAGATGGATACAAATACTTTTTTAGCTGCATATGGGATGTTTTCTAAAATAGACCACATACTAGTCCATAAGTCATATGCAAGAAAACAGAAATTACCTGCTATTTCAGATAATAGCAGGCAATTATCTGAAATATTATCTGAACACAGTGCAATGAAACTGGAAATAAATGAGAAAATAAACCAGAAAACCCAAGAAATACATAGAGATTAAACAACACTCTCTTCAGCAACCAATAGGTCACAGATGAAATCAAACAAGAAATTAAGCAACATCTACAATTCAATGAAAATTCAAGCAAAACCTACTGGAATTTATAGGTTGCAATGAAACAAGCACTTAGAGAGAAATTTATAGCTGTGAACTCACACATTAAGAAAACAGAATGGGAACAAATAAATACCCTACCTCTGCACCTCCAACATCTAGAAAAAGAAGAGCAAAACAAACCCAAAGTACAAACATGGGAGTAAATTATAAAGATTATAGCAGAAACTAATGCAATCAAGAAAAATCATTACAAAGAATTAATGAATCAAAATTCTGGTTCTTTGAAAAATTAGATAAAATTAGATAAGCACCTAGCTAACCTCATCAAAAAAGAAAAGAAAACACAAATTGAAGCAATAAGGAATGGAAAGGAAGAAATTGACACAGACCTAATGGAAATTCAGATGATCAGAAATGGCTATTTTTGACAATCTTTACTCTCACAGGATCAAAGACATGGAAGAAATGGACAGATTCCTAGAAAGGTACAAATTAACAAAATTAATAATAATAAGAACTCTCAAAGAACTAATAGCAGGCAACGAAATTCAAACTGTAATTAAAAAATCTACTGACAAAAAAAGGTCCAGATAGATTCACAGCTGAATTCTAAAAGAAACTTAGAAAAGATATAATTCCAATACTCTTAAAAATATTGAATCAAATAGAAAAGAAAATAATTGTCCCAAAATCATTTCTAGAGGCAAGTAGTATACTAATAACAAAACAAGAGAAAGACGAAAAACTCAGTAAGATAACTACACTCAATCTCCCTCATGAACATAAATGAAAAAATCCTCAATAAAATCCTAGCAAATAGAATACAGCAAATCATTCAGAAGATTATGCAACATTACCAGGTAAGATTCATCCCAGGAATGCAAGATGGTTTAACATATGCAAATCTATAAATGTAATACACTATACCAACACAGCCAAAACCAAAAACCACATGGTCATGTCAATTGATGCAGAAACTGCTTCTGACAAAGTCCAACATTCATTCATGTTCAAAGTCCTACTGAAAATGGGACTAGATTGTCTCTACCTCAATCTGATAAAAGTCATCTATGACAATCCAACAGGTAACATAATTCTAAATGGGGAAAAACTAAAATCTTTTACTCTCAAATCTGGTACAAAATGAGGCTATCATCTGTACCACTCCTATTCAATACAGTTCTGGAATCATTAGCTAGAGCCATTAGACAAGACAAAGAAATAAAAGGGATAAAAATAGGTGAAGATGTTAAAATATCATTATTTGCAGATGACTTGATATTCTACTTGGAAGACCCAGAAAACTCCAACAAGAAGCTACTAGAATTAATACACAAATTCAGTAGCATAGAATGACAAACAGTCAATACCCAAAAGTCAAAAGCATTCCTCTATACAGATAACAAACACACTGAGAGAGAAATTATTTAAAAAAATAATTTTTGCAAAAACACCATGGAAATGAAATACTTAGGAATTAATCTACCTAAAGAAGCAAAAAATCAATTCAATGAAAGTTACAGCACTTTTAAAAATGAGATCATTGATATCAAAAAATGAAAAGATATTCCCTTCTCCTGGATAGAAAGAACCAAAATTGTAAAAATGGCCATGCTCCCCAAATTGTTATACAGATTTAATGTAATCCTTATCAAAGTACCACCAACATACCTCACAGACCTAGAGAAAATATTCCTAAAATTTATTTGGTATCAGAGAAGACCTAGAAAGGCAATCCTGGGCAACAAAGACAAGGCAGTTGACTGACCTTATTAGATACAAAAGCTACATTTCTTGTTATATAGGACTGGCATTATTTTGGTCTTAACCATTTAGCAGAAAAGTATAAAAAGTAAAGCCATATTAATAAGCTGAACTGTAAAAGGCTCAAGTCAACAACTTCTAACATTGCCAGTCTTACAGAAAACCCACTAATATTATGGACTACTGCATTACAGTGGAACATTTTGCTGAATTCACACATCTATAATATTTTAATGATAACAGAATACCCTTCTCTAATAAAACTAAACAAAAAATGGGGATACAAATGAATAACCATTTTGAATCTGTATGTTCAAAATAGGATAGATATACAGCTACATTCTCTTAATTCAATGAATAGAAAGATTTGCTCTAATAGTGTTTGTGGACAGGATATCTTGTCTGCACCATTAAGACAACTATATGCAATATAATAATTATTGAAACTGTGCTACTAATCAGTTTTGAAACTGTCTCATTGCTATTTGTTTCTCAATAAAATTAATTTTAAAAAAGAAAAAAAAAAAAAAAACGACAAGGCAGGAGACATTACAATTCCTGACTTGAAATTATACTACAAAGCTACAATGATAAAATCAGCACAATATTGGCCAAAACTAGACCTAAGGATCAATGGAATACATTAGATAATGCAGATGCAACTACAAACACACTCAGCCAACTTATCTTCGACAAAGGGGCCAAACATGCTTACTGGAAGAAAGACAAACTCTCTCACAAATGGTATTGGAAAAATTGGCTCTCTACATGCCAAAAACTAATACTTGACCCAGGTCTATCACCATGCGCTAAGCTAATCCTACTGGATTAAGGATTTAAACATTAAAACAGAAACATGAAATCTACTAGAAGAGAAAGTAGGCTGAGATCTCGAAGAAATAGGGGTAGGCAAACAGTTCATGAACAAACTGCATGGGAAAAACTTGAAAGAATCAAGAACTGAGACCTCCTCTGATTGATAAGTTTTTACACATCAAAAGAAATAGCCAACAAAGTGAAAAACAACCCACAAATTTGAAAAAAAAAAATCTTAGTAAGCATGCCGACAAAGATCTTCTATCTAGAATTAAAAAAAAAAAAACACTAAAAAAAAAAAAAATTAAGGCCCCAAAATTTAAAGACCCAGCCTAAAAATGGGCATCCGAGATAAACAAACACTTCTCAGAGGAAGAAATACAAGAAGCAAATAAATACAGGAAGAAATGCTCCACACCACTAGCCATCCATGAAATGCAAACTAAAACAATATTGAAATACCATCTCACCCCAGAAAGAATGGCTTTTCATAAAGAAATCAACCAACAACAAATGTTGGAGAGATTGCAGGGGAAGAAAGACCACTTGCCCCCTGTTGGTGGGAATGTAGATCGGTGAAATCATTATGAAACTCAGTGTGGAGAGTCCTCAAAAAACTAGGACTAGAAATCCCATTCAATCCAGCTAACCCTCTGCTGGGAATTTTCCAAAAGAACTGAAAATATCATGTCATAGTGATATATGCATGTGTGTTTACAGCAGCTCAATTGTGATAGCGAAATCTAAGAAACAACCACAATGCCCCCCACCTGAGGAATTGATGAAAAAAAATGTGATGTTTTTATACAATGGGTGTTACTTAGCTTTAAAGTATAATATAAATTCAAAGCCTTCATATATAAGTGTGTGAACTTGAAGATATCCTCATAAGTGAAATAAACCAGACCCATATGTGTAATGATCATATTGTCTCCCTAGTGTAAGAACTCAAAAGAAGAAACAAAAATTGAAATGTACACAGTTAAATGGAAAGTGAAAACTTAAAAATTAAACCACATAGAGAGAGAAAGGAGAATTAGGAAATATGGCAGTAGCAAAACCATACATTTATATAAACAAGATGGTTAAGGCAATAGTTTGAAGAATCTCCACCAGGTTTTAAAAATGGCAGTTAATGAGTAGAATTCTCACCCTGACTAACTACATATTCTGATATCTGTGAACTAAGCAACTAATCTGAGGATAGCAATATGTAATACTAAAACCATGCTTGAAATGACTATTACCTTGGCCTTCTAAATGCATACTGCTTCAATGTCATATCAATTATTGCTATACTCTCTTCAAAGTAAATGTCTGTTTAAAAAAAAGGTAATAAAACAAGGGACAAGAAAGAAAAGTCATAGGATTGTCCTAATACAATGTTGCATATGGTTTGATTTCTAAATTTCTGTGTGAAAATGTGTAATTTGTTTTTACATTCTATAGGGATTTAAAGTTCAGAATATCCATAGTTGTTGGAAAAGAGCAGTTCCATGTTATGTCTAAGACATTTGATATTTAGACAGATATTGAGGTTCAATTGCCTCTGTTACAGGGTATAATATCATTAAGCTTTTCTTCTGGATGTTCAACAACTAAAGTTTACAGACCAAAAATTCAAGAAAAAGAGGGGTTACAAGGATAGCCAATAGTTTAGCCCTAGCCTTCAAGCTCAAGGAGGACTCAGAACATAAGAGAACCTATGCTGTGACAACTTGTAACTCAGTGGTGTCCCAAATTTCCTGATCCAGAAGATTATGGGGTCACAGAAGAAAGTGATTGACAATGTATAGTGTACCCAAGGAGAGTCACCTAGACAGAAAAAAATCTCTCAGGCTTTCACAGAAAGCAAATTGGTCAAGCAATGGCCATGGCTCATCCAGATGGCTGACACTGACAAAAGATCTATAAGGTGCTATACATGGTTTCAGAGCAAATCCTACAGGGATATGAATGATCTAGTTACCGTTTTACTTATATAGGTCTTGCTTTAACTTGTCTTAACCATCCAGCAGAAAAGTATAAGCACATAGTACAAAGAGCAATGCCATATTAATATGCTGACCTCTAAAAGGCTCAAGTCAACAACTTCAGAAAACTGCCAGTTCTGCTCATAATCCACTACTATAATGGATTGTTGGACTATATTGCTGATAACCCACTACTATTATGAACTATTGGACTACATTGGGTTATTTTGCTGAATTCAAGTACCTACAATATTTGAATTGGCATCAAGTATTAAAAGGTCCTTTAAAGACTTCTCCAAACAGAGTTTCTCTAACAATGGGCACACATCTTTGAGAAAACAAAACAAAAAGAGGGATATAAATAAAGCACATACTGTATTGAAAATATATATATACAAAATAGTTAGGATTGAGCCAGTCAAATAGCTCAGTGGATTAAAGCACCTGCAAGCAGGTGCAGGGGCCAGGGTTTGATCCCTGGGCCTGCAGTGTCAGCCCCACCCCCAGTGCACACTGAGAAGGCAACTGAGATTGGGCATGGTGGCATAAGCCTGTCATCCCAGAGCCTAGGAGACTGTAAACAAGAGAATCACTACAAGTCCAATCTGGTAGTGAGACCCTGAACACCTTGTAGACCCTCCCCTAAAATACAGAAAGAAAAAGAGAATATACAGCTACCTTCCATTAGTTCAATGAGAAAAAAGAGAATCTATACTGTAGTAATAAATGGAAAATTCAGAAGATATGGATAAGTTCCAAGTTACATACAAAGTACTAAAACTAAATCAAAAAGATATAAAAATTCTGAATACTTCATTATCAGTCAATAAAATTGAACAAGAAATGAAAAAGAACTACAACTAAGAAAAGCCCAGGTTCTGACAAGTACACTGCATATCCTCTAAGAACTAGAGAAGATGTAATATTATTCAAATTCTTTAATGAAACAGGAAGGGAAGCAGTATATCTATAATCACTCCTGGAATCAAGTATTACTTCAATATTAAGACCAGAAAGAGAGCCATACAAACAACATAATTACAGACCTGTCTCTTTAATGAACACAGATGCAAAAGTCTTCCAAACGATACTAAAAAGCAGAATGCAGCAAACCATCAAAAAGATTATATAACATGACCAGGTAGGATTCATTCCAGGGAAACAGGGATGACTCAACATATGCAAATCAATAAATGTAACAAATCACACTAACTGAACCAAGATCAAAACCACACAATCACCTCAATAGATGCAGAAAAAAAGCATTTGACAAACCTCAACAATCATTTATAGTAACCCCCTAAAAAATTGTAAATATAGTGTTTATCTCAACCTGATAGAAGGCCATCTATTAAAATCCAACAGCTAATATCATACTAATTATACAAGGACAAATGCTGAAAGCTTCCTCTCTAAAGTCAGAAAGAAAATTCCTATCACAACTCGTGTTGAATAGAGTCCTTAGAATGTTAAAAGAATTAGAGAAGAGAATTAAAAGGAATATGGACTGTAAAGGAAGAAGTTAAATTTTCAGTCTCTGAAGATGACACAATCATTTACAGAACAGACCCCAAAAATCTCCTGGAATTAATAGTTAATTTCAGTAGCACAGCAGGATAAAAAGTCAACACTCAAAAATCACTGGTGTTGCTGTACATTAATAAGAAAGTCACCTAGTGAGAAATTAAGGAAACATGGTGGTTTAGGGTTCTTACAAGGGGTACAATATAGTATAGGACACATTTTATTGTATTATTTTATAATGAATCAACCAAGAATCACATACAAGTACAGGAAATCTATCCACACACTAAATACTAAAGAATCTAGCTGAAGGCCTAGATCACAATATCCTACATGAGTCCAGCTGGAAAGCAGAGCTCTGAACAATGCCTTCCACAACTCCAACTCGAAGTCAAGACCCCATAAGTCTTGTGCTTCACAGATCTATGCTGAAAAGGCCCAAAGGTCAGTGGTGAAAGCTAGGAATTCTCTGCCAGCGGGACAAGGGATCTGTGCTGGCAGGCTAAAGGACCTGAACTAGAACTAGGAAGCAACACTCAAGATAAGCACCAGAGCTTCCCCAAAAGTACCATAGCCAACCCAGCCACAGTGAGGTCCTGAGCTCCTTCATCATTGAGGAAAGCCGAGTTCCCATCAGGAAAGCTAACGTAACAAGCTGCTTGAGCTAAGCAGTATACCATCTTCCCCTCTGGAGCCAGGAAGAAATGCTCAAGACGAAGACCCAAGCTTCTCCAAAGTTCATCAGGAAAGCCATCATGACAAGATCCTCCAGCAGAACAGCCCAAGAGAACCAGTAGCTCTCAACAGCTCCAATAGCTTCTCCAGACAGCATCTTTAACCCAGACATTTGCACGGCTCATTCCCTAACCCAGTTTAGGCTTCACTGAAATTTCTTCTCAATGATGTCTTCTCTATACACTCTTTTTTAAATGTAATAAACTGAAAGTTCCTATTCTCCTTCCATATTCTTTTTCATCTATGACACTTAACATTTAAAACATATTTTATTATTTTCATTTTCAGCATCTGCCTCTCAAAAAAAAAGGTATTTCAAGAAAGCATACAATGATAAACAATATATGCAAAACTCAAAAGCAGACCAACTAAATGGTTTGCTTGCAAATACATATATGGAGAGTAAAATGTTTACAATGAAGAATAATTAACATTATAGTAAGATAGTTGTTACCTCTCTTGGGGATTAAGAAGTGGGAGACCATCATGAAGAGACACATGAAGATTTCTGAATTATTATAACATCCTCTTTCTTGATTCAGGTGGGCAAGGTGTTCATTTTATTATGGCTCTGAAACTATATTTATATGCTTTTATATAATATATTGTCCATATGCAATATTTCTCAATTTGTAAAAGAAAAATAGGAAAAGCATACTCCACATATTTAAATTACCCTTAAAATTAAAGCTACATGAATAATTATTTCTTTAAATTATCAATATTTGACTTTAAACGGGCATTCTAAAATTCCAAAACTAAAAACTGAATGTGGAATTTATAAATGTAACACTATTTCTTGCCTAAATGAACATTTTATGCCATGTGTGGTGGCACACATCTTAATTCCAGCACTCAGAATACTGAGGCAGGAGAATTGCCATGAGTTCAAGGACAACCTAGACTATACAAATAAACATTTTATATTCATTTTAACAAATGTCCCTACTGCAGTACTTCTTTACTATATGTGGTTGTGCATATGTGCTTCTATTATTCATTACATATGCTACATATATTATATTCATTATATATATGCACCCTATATGTATGTTATAAGATGTCTCATTTAAAAAGGCTAAGAAGTTCAGACTAAAACGGCCCAAACATTTAAACCCTTACAACAGAGTTGAACTCTCTTGGCAAAATACATCAATCATTAAAACATATGGACAATATAAAAAATCATTTTTGAGAAGCAAATACTCTTGTAAATCAAAACTATTCCCTCTCTCTTCTCCTTTAAATACAGAAAAAAACAAAACTGTGAAGTAGTAAAGCAGCAGCAATGACTCGTTGTGTCCTGAACTTTTATGTGTCAACCCTTCTCAAAAGTATCACTAAGAAAGAATTTAATAACTACACATTTATGATTCATTCACTTTTAGCATGCCAAACTGTGATAAACAGTCTATGTCAAATATGAGAAGTCAAATAAAACTCCAACCTCTATTTCAGATAGTCAATTAATAAGGTGGAGAATCATTCAAAATGTATTTTGAATGCAGGAATATCTTTTTATTGAAATACTTGTTCAAGTCTCTTGTTCGTTTCTTTATTGATTGTCTAACATTTTCTTATTGAATTTTAGTACCTCTCTGAATTTACAAAACAAGAGCTCTTTGTTGGCATTAGCATTATAAATATCCCCTTATGATAGCAGCCTGCCTTTCCACGTTGTTACTGGTATATTTAGAATTAAAGAACTAAGTGTATCATTTTTACAACTTAAAAATCTACTTTCAAAAATCTTTGTTTAACCATGAAGATAAAGACACTTGCATCTGTAGTATTCTAGAATATTTGCCATTTTACTTTTCGCAGTATGACTAGTAATTGATGTGAAACTGATTTTAGTGTTCAGTATGTGCTTTTCCCAATCACATATCCAGTTGGCCCAGAAAAAAAAAAAAAATCACTAAATAAAATTGTTCAATTGTGTCAACTTTATCATACATCAAGTGTCAAGTGTCAAATCTCTGTGGAATTTCTATTTCCTACATTTGCTTATTTCCCAATCCTTGAAACAATCGTTATTCATTACAATTTTATAAACCATGTAAACTGATAGAGAAATCTCCCTTCTCTGTTTATTTAGACTTTGTTTTAGCTGTAATCATTTGTATTTTCATAAAAATTTTAAAATCAACATGTCAACTAACAGAAGAATATCTACTATAATTTTGTTTGGGACTATTTTAAACTTTTATGTCAATTTCAGTAGAAAAGATGTCTCTATAATATTGAGTCTCAAAATTAAAGGGGAAGTTTTCAGCATTTCACTGTAATCACTGTAATAAAGTTTTTGTTTTTTATATCTTTTACTATGTAAATAGTTTGCTTATATTCTAACTATAACTTTTTACTATTAAAATGTTGAGTTTCTTCCAAACATTCTACTAAATCTTTCAAAAAGATTGTATGAACTTTACGTTTTTCTTTCAATTTGTAATTACCCAGAAAAATTTACCCATGAAGTTATCTGGGCCTGAAAAGCTTTCATTGTATTTTGTTTTTATTTGTTTGTGTATCTTATTTACTTATTGTTTTTAACACAGAATAATTATAATTACAGATTCTATGTCACTGACATATGATCACTGCAATTTCTTATTGCTTTTCTAGAAATTTTAAATGATTCATAAAATTCTTCAAATATATTGTCTCAACAGTTACCTATCATTCGTCCTTACTAACACAGGCTTGTACGATCTGTAGTGATTTCAATCTTAAATCTTAACATGGGTTGTTTAGGTATATGTGTCTCTATTTTTTTAGTCTCCATATACCATCATTTTTGACTTTTTATGATTTTGGGAACTAGCATATGTCAGCATTCTATTCCTTAATTTGGACAGTTATCATGCATATCTTTTTCTCATATGTTTATTTTTACCTATTCTTTGGAATTATAAAGCTGTTCTAGTAGGGGCAAAGGAAGCTTCTAAATTGTTGGTAGGAATGTAAACTAGAATAGCCATTAGGGAAATAAGTATGGAGATTCCTCAAAAAACTAAAGTTAGAAATTCCATTTAACCCAGCTATTCACTTCTAAGTAAAAACATATTACAACAATACCTCCATACCCGTACTAGTAGAAGCAAAATTCTAATAGCATAATCTTGGAAACACCCTGGGATTCCATCAACAGATGAATATATAAAGAAAATATGTTTATTCACACTTAATGGAGTACTACTCTGGCATCATGAAGGATAAACTTGAGTAATTCGTAGGAAAATTAATGTACCTTAAGAATGCAATATTAGTTAAAATTAATCAGACACTAGTAAATCACATGATATGTCTTACATAAGAAACTTGAACTATAAGAAAGTTAAAGTGAAAAATGAAAGATAAAAGAAAACAGGGAGATAAACCTTTAGCAAAAGAGAAGGGGACAAAGAGATGAGAAGAGAGGGAATGAAAGGACAATGGGATAATATTAGCCATTATGTACCGGAAACATTTATTAATAAAAAGAACACAACAACAACAACAAAAGATCAGACTACTGATTTTCAGACTTCTAGAACTACTTCTAATAAATGTATTCAAGGCTCTTGTCCCTCTCTGCCTCATACACATTTTTGATGTCATCAATAAGGATATAAACTGTCTTATAATTTTCAGTATAAATTATTTTACCAATTATTTAAAAAAAATTTATTATTTTCAAAATTAATTTGTATAGATCACTTTTATATAATCACTAAAAAGTTACTTTTGTTCATTTCAGTGTAATCAGTTACTTCATAGGTTTTTCAATCCTTTTAAGGACTGGAATTAAGAGTAGCATATAATAAATTTTGGAAAAGTTCCATGCATGCGTGGAAACAATGTTATAAGCTGCAAATACAAGGTTTTAAAGTCCCATTTCAAGTACGGAAAGACTTCTATATATCTTTGATAGTATTTGATCATCTGGTACTATTAATAACCAAGAGAGCTAAATTTAATATATCCCACTCTGATTTGTTCTGCTTAATTCTGTCAG
>PVKA01047577.1:0-14253 GCA_004027165.1 Ctenomys sociabilis | reverse complement strand
TTTGTAGCTCAGCTTGTCTCAAACTCACAGCAATCTTCCTGCCTCAGCCTCCCCAGTGCTGGGATTACAGGCATTCGCCACTGTATTACTTTTTCTACTTTTTAAATTGTATTTATTTTTTGTGATGCTGGAGATTGGAGCCAGGGCCTCATACATGTTAGGCAAGTGTTCTAATGTTGAGCTATATACTTTGAGCCCCTGTTTCAGTGTTTGAAAATTTCTTCAAGAACAAAAGGCTATTTTTTAAAAAAAGTTAAAGACCAGTTGCCGTAATACACACTTGTGATTCCACACTGGGAAGGCTGAGGCAGGAGGACTGACCCAATTTTGAGACCGATGTGGGCTACACAGTGAGTTCAAGGCAGCCTGAACTACACAGGAGACTTTGTCTCACAAAAAAAAAGTCACTGACTGAGGAGATAAATCATTAGAAACAGTTCCTTTTTTTCTTTTTTTTTGGTCTGTAGTTTAGGGAAAGATCTACAGGGTGTTCAGGGTCTCACTACTATATCAGACTTGTAGGGATTCTCCTGTTTACAGCCTCCTAAGTGCTGGGATTACAGGTGTGTGCCACCATGACCAGTCTGGAACAGTCCTTAAAAAATTCATGAAAATTGTATAAAAATATAGAATTATAGCCTTATTTTTCAAAGTAATAGCCTCATCAAGACATAATTCATCTACTGTACAATTCACAAATCTGAAGGGCACAGTCTTGCAGCCATCCCCTTCCCAGAATGCTGGGATCAGAGTCATGGGCCAAGGGAAAATCTGTCTTATAAACAGATTACTTTGGCTTCAGAATTTTATAGGTTTTTTTCCCTCTTCTTCTTTTTGAGACAGGGTCTTGCTATGTAGTCCAGGCTGGCCTTGAACTCACTATGTAGCCGAGGCTGGCCTCAGACTCACAGGGATGCTCCTTCCTCAGCCTCCCAAGTACTGGCTTTATAGGCATGGCATGATGCCCGCATGATGCCCGCATGGCTGCAGAACTTTAGATAGACACTTGGAAGAAGTCTAATCAAACTTGACTGTGATTTTTTTTTTTTAACTCAGGCATTGAACTTGAGCTTTACCAGGCAAACGCTATTCTGCTGAGCCATCTCTCTGGTCCCTACAACACTGTTTAAAAAAAAGTCATTTAAGTGTTTCTCTGGTTAAACCTCAAAACCTCTCAAATAGTATTTAAAGAAGCAAGAGCCCCGCAGGGGAACTGACCCTCCCAAGCTACACTGGTTGAGGGCAGCGCTAGCCCCGCCCCCACACGCACTTGGGCTCCACCCTCCTTTCTGTGCTGGTTGGCTGCTCCGGACCCAGCCCTTCCCCTCTGCCTCTCTCTGTGTCTCTGTCTCTCCCTGGAGTTCTTTTTTTTTTTTTTTTTTTTTTTTTTTTTTGTCTTTTTGAGACAGGGTCTCGCTATGCAGTTCAGGCTGGCTTTAAGCTCACTTTGTAGCTCAGGCTGGTCTCGAACTCACAACAATCCTCCTGCCTCAGCCTCCCGAGTGCTGGGATTACAGGCATGCGCCATCACGCCCAGCTTCCCTGGAGTTCTTTTACCACCTTTCCCACCACAACTCATAGACGTGTGGCTTGTGAGATACTTGAGACTGTACATTTTCTGCTGCCTGATCCTGAAATGCAGCCACCACAGAGGAGTCCGCGATGGCACCAGGTCCTGGAGTTTCTACCTCAGAGGAGCCACGTATGGCAGTCTTGCTGAAGATGAAGCAATCTGCCTAATAGGAATGGTTGCTTTTGTTTTTGAGATTGGGTCTTGCTATGTAGTCCAGGCTGGCCTTGAGTTCATGGTAATCCTCCTGCCTCAGCCTCCCAAGTGCTGGGATCAACCAGTGACCACCATGCCCAGTACTTTAGTTTTATTTTTAAATATGTTTTAGATTTTTGAGATGGAGTCTTGCTATGTAGCCCAGGCTGGCCTTGAACTCACAGTGACTCTCTTGCCTCAGCCCCCAAGTGCTGGCATTACAGGCTTACAATGGAAACAGGTTTTTTAAAAACATGGTTTATTTATTTGATATAGGGTCTCACTACACAGCTCAGACTCGAAGTGATCCTCCTATCAGCCTCCTCAGCCCTGGGTTTATAGGCATGCACCACCACGCCTAGTTCTGGGGCTGGTAAGGCATGAGATATGGGTGATCAAGCTCTGGTCCTTGCGCTTGCCAGGCAGGCACTTAGACTGCTGAGCTATGTCCCCAGTCCTGGAAATAGTTTTTGAACTGTTCTGTGTGTGCTTTTGTAGTAGCTGGTGGAAAGCTGTGTGAAGGAGAGGCTGGGCATGAACATGCTCTGGAGGATGACACCTGTGCATTGCTGTTAGGAGAGAACCGAGGATGTAAGAGGGTACCAGGGATGTCTCCTAAGGCCTCCAGAACCAAGTTCAGATGAGACGCAGGGTGGGGGTGGGCAGGTACCAGAGGCTGTCTGAGGAACGGGACTCCAGGCTCAGGCAGTCTCTGACTTCCAGCTGTTCTGGAACTTTCCCAAACTGAATTTCTGGGCAGCTCAGAGAAGCTGTCAGGATACTGAAAAGGGGCAAGAAGAGGACACATTCCACAGATAGAATATTGTATGACAGCTGAGGGTGTGGCCTGGGGAAGTAAAGGGAAAAAAATCAGACAGCTAGGTCAGGAGGGCGAGCAGCTCCTTGTGGCTGCCAGCCCCGGGACTTGGACACTTCAGAGGTGGCAAGCGTGGTGTGGCCTGAGCCCCAGACGAAGCCTGCCACCAAGCAGCTTGGGCTTGGAGGTCACAGGGACACTGGCTTGGCCGTACTCTCATGCTGCTTGTAAAGGCATTGGGACTGTTGCTTCCAGAGACTCGCAGGGGAGGCTTGGATAAGGTTTTAATGTGGTCTCAGAAAAATGTCCCTGTTGTGGCAGTGATGAGTGTGAATGCAGAGAAGAGCTGGAGCAGCCGCTGGAGCCCTGAGGTGCAGGGCTTTCTCGGGTGAGTGCAGGCCCTGCCTGTTGATAATTGTGGTCTGCCTCGTGGCTCTGTCTGGAAAGGAGGCCTGGAAGATGAAAAGCCCTGAGGGCCAGGCCTACATGTAGGGATCATCTCAGCCTCAGCCCTGCAGCAGATGCTGCTTCCTCTTCTCCCCTCCTTCCTCTTTTTTCTACTCTCGGAGTCTCCTCCTTCTCCTTTTCTCTTTTGGGATGAGATTCCACTATGTGACCTAGGCTGGCTTCAAAGCATGGCTACCCTCCTTCCTCATCCTCCAGAGTGCCACCGTGACCAGCCAGGAGCCCTCCAACTCCTAATCCCATTGACCCAGCCACAGTCTTATTGGACTTTAACCAGGTGACACACACTAAGGCATCAGCATCAGGTGACATTAACCTGGAACTAGACCTGCGCTTCAGCCATCCAGTCAGCTAAACCCGTGAGGGAGGTAAACCAGTCAAGGAGGAGAACAAACACTGCTCAGGCTGCTGGTCAGCAGTGAGAGGCTGGCCAGTACATAGCGGCATTATTCTCCTGTCTTCCTGATCCCCATCCCTGTTGCAGTCTCTCCATTCCTTTCTCTCTGCCTAGCTCTGGGTCAGGAGTGGAGCTTTGAATATTCATTTGTTTTGGTCAGTGTTATTCCTGAGGGAGGGACTTGTGCACAAAACAGGGGACAGAAGAGCCAGGTGTGGGAGCGCACATCTATTATCCCCGCTCGGGAGGCTGAGGCAGGAGGAGCCCAGTGAGTGTGAGGCCAGTCTGGGCTACATAGTGAGTTCAAGGCCAGCCTGGACTACCTATGGAGATCTTGCCTCAACAGAAAGGTGCAGAGGAGGGCTGCAGGAACTGATGCTGGGATGCCAGAAATGGGAACTAGTTTGAACAGGAAATAGAAGAAAGTGTCAGAGGTCTCTGGGACCACCCTGCTGCCCCATACCTCGCCCAGGGGACACCTCTCCATAGTTTCAGGCTGGTCTTGTTCTTCTCCTGGGGCAGTGTCTGCACCTTCAGCTTGACCTCACTTTCTGCTTTCTAGCTAGCTTATGTTTTTTGACATTACCTGTTGGACATTTTCTTCATTTAATTTTACTTCAAGGCCTTTCACCCTTTCAAATACAAAATACAGAACAGCATGGGAATCCCCTTCCAGGAAGAAGCATTGGTGCAGCTTTAAGAGAGAGGGACGAGCGGAAGAAGGCACTGACTCAGATCCTCTCGTCATTGGCTGCTGGAGGGGATCCCACTTCTCCGGAATTGGCCTGGACAGTGTCCGCCTCCTCCTGTGATTGGCTCAGCTCGCGATATAAAGAGGCCGCGCCGGCCTCCTCCCTAGCCTAGGGAGACCGGGAGTCCGCCGCCTCGTTCCCTGTGCGCCTGGTGTGGCCCTCTCCGCGAGCCCGAGCCGAGCCCCGCCACGCCGCAGCCATGAAGGAGCGACGGGCGCCGCAGCCGGTGGTGGTCAGGTGCAAGCTCGTGCTTGTGGGGGACGTGCAGTGCGGGAAGACGGCGATGCTGCAGGTGCTGGCGAAGGACTGCTACCCCGAGGTGAGCGCGTGCCGCCCCCCGCGGGCCGCGGGCGTCCCTTGGGAGCTGCCCCACTTCTGCCGCCCGCCCCTTGGGCCGCTCCTGCCCTGCGTCTTTTCGACGGCTGCTCTTGGGAGCGGGACTGGGGCCTGGGGAGCCCGGGCTTCCTCCCCTCCTGGGTGTCCCCGACCTGCGGCGCCGGGGTGAGGGCGAGGGGCCGGCGCTGCGGCCTCGGCTCCCGGTGCGCAGCGCCGTCGGGAAGGTCCGCGGCGAGCGCCCGGCTGAACGGCCGCTCTCTCCACGCACAGACCTACGTGCCCACCGTGTTCGAGAATTACACGGCCTGTCTGGAGACGGAGGAACAGAGAGTGGAGCTCAGCCTCTGGGATACCTCGGGTAAGGCCCCCCGGGCCGCGTCCCGTCGCCTCCACAGGTGCACTGCAGCTGCGCTGTTAGGGACTGGCCCCCCTCGGCGGGAGGAGCAAGGCGCCTGCGGACTTGAAGGAAGGGACCTGGAAATGCCTTGTGTGGGCTGGGGGCTGTCAGCTCAGTCATAAAGTTAAGGGTGCAGGGTGGGTGCGCCCCGAAGCCACTGGCTTCTCGAGGTTGAGTTCCATCTTTCAGAGGCTGCGAAGGTGGTGGCAGCGGTGGGGTGAAGTCGAGGCACCTGTGTCCTCCCAGTGGCGGGGGCCGGCTCGTCCCTTGCCTCTCCCAGCCACCCACCCAGCAGCACGCACTCGCACTTACATTGACACTCAAGAGCTGTGCCTTCCCCAGAACAAAGTTAAATAAGAGGCCGTGTCTCTGGAGGCAGCCTGCTAATGCCATGGGGGACCCAGGCGTCCCTCCTGCGTTGCATCTCCTGCCACTGCTGTGGCCTGCAGCAGCTCCGCTCCGCTGTCACACTGCAGCGGCTCGCGGATAAAGCAATGCATCATCAACGTTTTGGAGGGAGGGGGAAATGGCATCTTGTAGCGCCGGGCCTGTTGTGGCCACAGCTTGCCCGGTGGAGGGGCTCCGGCCGTGATCAGTTTCTCTGTTCAGCACCAGAGTGAGGTACAAGATACCCTCTGTCTCCGAAATGTAGAAAACAGTATTTTCCGAGGCTTTCAGCCGCAAGCCCTGCATGCTGGGTGGTCTTTGATTTGGTTCTGAGCCCTTTCCACCATCTTTTTGCCTCGGCTCAGTCATAATTAAGGAGCAAAAGCTAGCAGTGAAAAAAGGATAAAACGCACTTCTTGCTAAAAAATGCATAATGAGTCTGAGTTTAAAGAGGAACTATAAATCACCAGGGGTTTCCTGTTACATGGAATCAATGTGTCACCCAATTCCTCCAAAGAGCTGTTGTTCGCCTGCTCCAGTTTTGAGGTCTGCAAAGACTGGGGGTAAGGGACAGGGAGATAAAAAACGAGTTTTTATTCTTGGGCCTCGTCAAGCCCAAATTCCTCCATCTGGGGTGCTCTCCTGCGTTGCAGTTCCAGGGGTGGGGAGGCAGGTTCGGGACTGTGCTGTGCCGGCTGGACCAGCTGGGGATGCAGCGCGGCTGCTGCGCTGCTCGGCGCCGCCGCTGCTTCCGCTGCGCCCTCCCACCCCCCTCTTCCCAGAGCCTTACTGCAGCTCTTCTCCTTTCACTGTCACCACCCCCAACCTCCTGCTGCTGCCCTCCTCCTAGAGGCAGAATGCAGCCCTGGAAGACCTAGGCCAGATCCTGGAAAATCTGCCAGTGTGGTCGCCATACCTAGGGTTGCGCCCCACCCCCTCATTCGGAAAGGATAAAAGCGGCCAGTTATCCTTGTGCTCCCTGTTTGCAATTAGGTTCCCAAAAGGAAGTGACAGTAATGTGTGGGATGGGGCTTTCCTCTGCTGGGGTCAGGGGTGATGCTGTTCCATTATTTATTTGCTGCTCTTAGGGGAGGGGGATCGATTGGACCCAAAATGGAGAGCTCTTCCCCTCCCCCTTCCCAGTACTGCAGTGCTCTCTCTGCTCCATGCTGCGGTGGTCAGACCCCCACTCCAGAAAGGGGCAGGGACTGATCACTGAAGAATCAGGCAGTGATCCCATCTCCTCCATACTACTTTTTTCTTTCTTATAGCTGACACTCCCCCCTCCCCAGCTTGGATTCCCTCCAGTTTCCATGGCGATTGCAGTGGAGGGAGAGGGGCTGCTTGCTATTCTGAGCACGGATTGTCTGGATTCCAAATCGCTACTGTTCTTTCCCCAAGGTGGGGGGCAGGCTCAGGTCCTGGCTTTCACCCCCTCAAGTCCCTGAGTCCACTCTGTCCCCTTCTATTCCAGTGAAGGGCCCTTGCTTGAGCTTTAAGTCCCCAGCTGTGGTCCTTGCTGTCCTTGATATTGGCTCCCTGAGATCTTAGGGGTAGGTGTCACAGCTTTTCTCTTTCCATTTCACTGCAAGCTGACCTGGGGGTTGGAGGGACACTGGTTTCCTGATGCTGTCCTTTGCCTGCCTGCCTCCTAGAGTTCTGACCTATGGTAAAAGGCAGATGGCCAGTTATGTAACAGGCGGCTCCTTTCCTCACCTGGGAGACCCCAGAGCAGATGGGAGCAGCGGTTGGGCAGCAGGCAGACTTCCAAGAAGAGTCCCTAAACAAGCCTTGGTCTCCACATTGGTGGGAGCATTTTTATTGACTCAGAAAGAGAATAGACTTTAAATGAAGACCATTGTAGGAGCCCTACAACGGTCGCTATCTCTTAGTTGGCCCTTTTTGTTTTTCCAGTACTAAGGGGCACGGTGTTTACACAGCTGCCTGGCAGTAGCCCCAAGCTTCCAGGCCAAGGCCTCCTCTGGGAGATGGGTGGATCCCCAGGGTTCCCTAGGCTCACTCCCAGCTCTCTCCATTCCTCTAGGGTCCCCCTACTATGACAATGTCCGTCCGCTCTGCTACAGTGACTCAGATGCAGTGTTGTTATGTTTTGACATCAGCCGTCCAGAGACAGTGGACAGTGCTCTCAAAAAGGTAAGACGGCCTACACTTTACAGTCGCTAACCTGGCAGGAGGACAAAAATGAATCTTGAGGACCTTGTCATTTAATTCTGTTGTGTTCCAGGTGTGATTGGCAGCCATGTCATCCCAGCCCCCTGGGAAGGTGAGGCAGGAGGGTTGCTAGGAAGTTGGAGTCTAGCCTTGGCGATTTAGCAATGTTAGCAAAACCCTATCTCGCTCTTGTGCCTCTGAGCTATCTCTCTGGCCCCTACATTGCTTGTTTAGAGCCCCAGCAAAGAAGGGTGGCACTGAAGACATACTAAGTGAAGGATCACAAAGCAGAGGGCCTTCTCTTGCTGTGGTTTGAGGGCCAGGATAGGACCTTTTGAGGCCATCCCGGCAGATGGTCATCCCAGAAATTAGGCCGTCAGAGTTGCTGCCTTCCATGGGAATGTCTGGGTCTGGGCTGGAAGGTCTCCCAGAAGCCTGTGGACCTAGCTGGTTTCCCAGAAGGCTCCGGCTTGTGCTCTTCCCTCAGGAGAAGTTGGAGCCTTCCTCCTGCCATTCTGGACTTGTGAGGCTCTGTGACTGGCTGAGGGGACAGGTCGTAGACCAGATGTCAGTCTGGGGGCTTCTGTGACTCAGGAGAACTGGAATGGCGATGGCCCGGGTGGTATATGTGACTTTATGAACTGGACTCTTGACTGTCTGCCTCTGACCCTGCCTCCTACCCCATTAACCTCCCTCTTCCTGTTCGGTCCTACAGTGGAGGACAGAAATCCTAGATTATTGTCCCAGTACCCGAGTTTTGCTTATTGGCTGCAAGACAGACCTTCGAACAGACCTGAGCACACTGATGGAGCTGTCCCACCAGAAGCAGGCGCCTATCTCCTATGAGCAGGTGTGTGCATGTGCAAGTGTGCATGTGTGTGATGCACATGTGGGGTGCAGTGCAGGAGGGCTGCAGGCAGAGGCCTTGACATCCAGGCTCCATTGGACTCTCCTGCTTCAGCCCCGTGGAAACCGATGTGAGGTGTTTATTGGTAGCTAACGAGCCAGTCACCTAGATAGGGGTAGTGGGCACCCCCAGGTTGGCAGGTCAAGCTGTTCCTTGTGTTAACATTTTGGTTTTCTGTCAACCACTTTACACTGGGTTCATTGGAGGTGCTTGTCAGAATTTCAGATTCTTGGCCCCATACCTATATAATCACTCTGGGACAAAGACAGAAATTTGCATATTTGCATATACAAAGACCCAGGAATAATCTCTAATGTACACAGGAGTATAATGATTAGTTCTACACCAGGGTTTCTCATGAGAGTCCTCAGAGGGGCTCTTACAAATAGCGGTACTGGGACCGGGATGCGACTCAGGTACGGAACCCAAGCCTCATCAGTTTGAATTCTAGCACTGAGCAAACACCTGATGTCACCACCCTATTCCCAGAATTGCGATTTTAGTGCAGTTTAAAAGCATTTCATGAGATTCAAATGTGTAGTCAGGCTTCACCCTCACAAAATTAACTGGAAGAGGCTGGAGGGGGTGCCACCTGGAGCGGAGCAGAGGAGGGCACAGGTCCCTCAGCCCTGGGGACCTCTGTGTTTATGACTGCCCCTCCTCCCACAGGGCTGTGCCATGGCCAAGCAGCTGGGTGCAGAGATTTACCTGGAGGGCTCGGCCTTCACCTCCGAGAAGAGCATTCACAGCGTCTTCCGGACAGCGTCCACGCTGTGTCTGAATAAGCCCAGCCCTATGCCCCCCAAGAGTCCTGTCCGGAGCCTCTCCAAGCGACTGCTGCATCTGCCCAGCCGCTCCGAGCTCATCTCTTCTACCTTCAAGAAGGAAAAAGCCAAAAGCTGTTCTATTATGTGAATGGGAGTCGGGGGGGAGACACCCCCCACCTCCTCCCTTGGGGTGCAGAGGCACGGGGAGAGGGAGGATGAGACAATTTAAGACACTGGACACAAGTTTTTCTGATGGCGATGGTGAGGCTTGGAAGGAGACAGGAATGGGATGAGGAAGGGGCCAGGCCCAGTGTAAGAACCTGACGCTGCGTGAGAACCATCACACCCAAGCCCAGTGCTAGGCTGAGGAGGGGCAGCTGTCCCAGTGCCCCCGATTCCAGAGAAGGGAAAGGTCGGGGGCTCCGGGGCTGTGTCGCTTTGTGGGCTCGGGGCTTCCGGGAGCCTTGCCTTCAGCACCATGCCTCTTCCACACTGCGCTTCCGTGCAGGCGGGACGGGAGGGCCCAGAGCTGCAGAACTCGCCCTTCCCTTCCACGGAGCCACCAGAGGAACAGAGAGGGAAAGCCTAGAGGCAGGTCCCCGAGAGCTCAGCCCAGGCATTTCACCGTGGAGGCCAGAGCAGGGGTGCTCAGAGCCAAGGAGAGAGAACGCTCATCTCGCATAGCCCATGCATCAGGAGAGGTGACATCGCACATTCACATGCTTCTCACCTGAGTCCCCAGGGTCCAAGGGAGGAGCCCAGACCCCCTGGGTCCAAGGGAGAAGCCCAAACCCCCTTCTCTTGCAGAGTGTGGGGTGGTGGTGCTGCAGGGATGGGGCTGGGAGGGGGTAACCAGACTTTACCTGCTCTTAGGGCAGCACAGCTGGCGTTTGTTTTATAGACTGTTGTCTTTGGAATTGTGGGAGGGGGGTATGTTTCAATCTGTTATATGTTCTGTGTTTAAAGAAGAAAACCTATTTATTAATGAAAAATATACATATAAAGAAATTGGCTCCCTTCTTTCTTTGTATATTTGGTTGTTTTGGGGGGTGGTATTGAAGAAGGGTCTCTTTATGTAGCCCAGGCTGCCCTGGAACTCAAAGTAGTCCTGCCTCAGCCTCCAGATGTTGGGATTACAGGCAAGCATTACTGCACCCAGCTTCCTGGCTGCTGACAATTAGGGAAAAGCTGTGGGCCCCTCTCTGGGGCAGAATGGCTGCCTCCAGCCCTTCCAACAAGTGTCTCCCCGCTTTCCCATCCACCCAAATCCTAGGGAGCCAAACATTAGCTCCCTAGCCCCAGAACAGGACCTCCTGATCTTGGAATGGTGTCTGCAGTGGGGAATGCTCTTTGTAGGGGCTGTACTCTACACAGTACAGAGTGCTTAGCAACAACTCTGGCAGGTGCTAGATGACAGTGGCATCCAGTTGTCACAACCAAAATGTCCCCAGGGTGTGTTGAATATACCCAGGGGCAAAATCATTTCTGGCTGAGGACGACTGTCCTAGAGCAGTGAGAGGGAACCTTTTAGAGCCTTCCCAGGCTTGGTGCCATACGGTTGCCACTGTTGCCCTGGAGGCTAAAGGAGAAAGATCATAGGTAGGGGAGAATCAGGCCTGCTGAGTGCAGCAGAGGTGCATAAGCTAAGCCAAGGTGGGAGCCCCTGGTGGTGTCCTTTATTTTTTTATTTTTGGTGGTACCAGGGATTGAACTCAGGACCTTGCACTTGCCAGGCAGGTGCTTCTGCTGCTGAGCTATATCCCCACCCCCTTAAAAATCTTTAAGCTTTTTTCTTTTTTGGCAGAAATGGGGATTAAACTCAGGCCCCTGTGCTTGCCAGGGAAGCACTTATTCCACTGAGCCATCTCCTCAGGTGTCCTTTAAATTCAAGAGGTGACGTCCAGCTCCAGAGCCTATCCCTGGCAGTGCAAGGGCCCCAACTTCCCTTGCCCTTTATGGTTCACAGCTGCTGTTTTTCCAGTTTCATGGTGCAGTGCTGGAAATGAAGTAGCTGTGAGGGCGTAAGTGCTAAGAGCTCCCTTTGTTATCTGTTTGGTGTGTGTCTGGGGCACTTAGTTATTATAGTAGTACCACATTGGTATTATCTTCATTTTACTGGTAACCCAAAAGCTTAATTCTGCCTTCAAGTCCACCTATGTTATCTATTCCTGTAATAATCTTTGAGGCACTTTTTTTTTTTTTTCAGAAATTGAGGTTCAGAGTGATCAATGCATACAAGACAAGACCACACAGCTAGAAAGTGGTAGAATATTTATACCAGTCAGGCTGTCTAGCTGCAGAACCTGGCTTTTTTTTTTTTTTTTTTTTTTTTTTTTTTTTTTTTTTTTTTTTTTTTTTTTTTTTTTTTTTTTTTTTTTTTTTTTTTTTTTTTTTTTTTTTTTTTTTTGAGATGGAGTCATGATCTATTGCTCAGGATGGCGTGGAACTTACATTCCCCTGCTTGGATCTTCTGAGTAAGCTACTGGGATTATAGGTACATACTGCTGTGCCTGACCAGAGCATGCATTTTTTTGTTTTGTTTTTGTTTATGAGACTGGGTGCTGGCCTCAAACTCACTGTATATGTAGCCTAGGGGGCCTAGAACCTATGGGGATCCTCTTGCCTCAGCCTCCCAAGGGCAAGCAGTGTGCCACCATGCTCCAGTAACACATGCAGTCTTTAATAGTTCTGCTATCCTATCCTAGTAGGCAAGGCGAGTTATTGTCCCTGTTTTATAGCTGAGGAGAGAGAAAATCCAGGGATGCTGTACTGTGCACAAAATCCCTGACAATGAGGGCTCAAACAAGATCTCATGGCTAATAATCCCCCTTCCTGTTAGCCATTGTGTACCTGGATAGGAGACTACCTGCTATCCTTACTAAAGTACAGTCCTGTGTCCATCTCTAGACATCTCTACTTGGAAAAGAACTAGCAGAGTAAGATGAAAACTGAATATTCTTTACACTCAATGTCTCTCGTATTATAAGAGACTGCCATTTATAAACTTGGACAAATTATGTCATCTTTCTGAGTCTCTATTTACTCTTCTTTAAAGACAGAAGGCCTCAGGGCCTAGAAATAGGGAAGAACATGAACTCTCAAGTTAAATGGACCTGGCATCTAATTCTGCCTCCCCTCCTTGTACTACAGACCACATCCAGGGCCTTTATGCCAAGCTATGCCCAGATGTTTATTTATTTATTTGTTTACTTATTTATTTAAGTGGAACCAGGGATTGAACTCAGGCCTTTGTGCTTGCTTATTCTACTGAGCCATCTCCCCAACAGCCCCAGACTTTTTTAATGTTTAATTTTGAGACATGGTCTTGTCTAGTCCCTAAACTGCCCAGGCTGAGCTTGAATTTGCAATCCTCATGCCTCAGCTTCTCGAGGTACTGGGTTAAAGGCATGTACTGGGCCACGGATGCAGCTCAAGGCTCTAAGTGTCTGCCTGGCAATACAAGGACCTGGGTTTGATCCCAGGTATGTGTGCTGTGCCTCTGTGCCAGCCACTGAAACCAGGCATGGTGGTACATGCCTGTAATCCCAGTGCTGGGGAGGCTGAGACAGGAGGATCACTACAAGTCCAAGCTGTATAGTGAGATACTGTACCAAATAAATGATTTTAAAAAAGGCATATACCATCATGCCTCTCCCATTTTTAAATATGAAGACTTGAAGGTATAATTAATTTTTTTGAGTTATTAGTAACGTGGAGACAGTGCCAATACCATATTACTATTATAAGTAAGTAAAGTGATTATTGTAAATGAACTTTCCAGAACGGAGTTGGGTGCTTAGAAGATTCTCAATACCCTGGTAGCTGTGGCTCTTAGCAAGTGCGCTGTAGCCTCCTTTCCTAGTTGAAGTGCCAGTCCGTGAGGGGAGCGCCCTCTCATGTTCATTGTGTGAATTACACCAAAGAAAGACTTCGCCTTGGGCAGTCTGCTGCTAAAAGTGGGGGAGTCGAGGCAGGCGTTCAGAGAGCACACGTGTGAGTCTGTTATTACTTCGGCCCACTGTGTGTGATACTCAAGAGTTTTAGGGTTGGAGTTTATCCTGAGGCCCCTCTTGAGAACTGAAGCATAGAGAGGAAAATCGGATCTGGAGACGTGTGGAATTGAAACAAAACAAGCTCAAGAAGGGAAAATGGGAAGGAAGGAGGCGCTGGTACTTTGCTTACCTCAACCTCCCTAGCGGTTGCAGAATGTGTATGAGCGCATAAGGACAAAGAGAAACAAAGCAAGCATGTGATTCTGGCTGAAAAAGCTCCATGGGAAGCCAAAGCAGGAGGAACTAGATGAAAAATAAGGAGACTGTCTAAAAAGTGGGCAGATCCTTGGGACCAAAAAATGACACCAAGTGTAGTCATGTATTCCTGTAATCCCACCTACTTAGGAAGCTGGGGCAGAAGGATCACAAGGGGTGGGGATGCGCTCAGTGGTGCTGTATTTGTCAAACTTGCAAAGGGCCCTGAGTTCAGTTATCAGCACCAATAAATAAACAACCAACAAATAAATAGAATATAAAATAAACCAGGGTTGGTGGTGCAGGCCTATGGTCCCAGCAGTCTGAGGTAGGAGGATTGCTGTGAACTCAAAGCCAGCCTGGGCCACAGAGTGAATACTGCCTCAGTAAGCCAAAAGCCAACCAAAAGCAAGCAAGCAAACAAACAAACAAAAAACTTTATTTTGTTTTATTTGCTCATGCTTTAAAACAGGGTCTCACTATGTAGCTCAGGCTGGCCTTGAACAAAGCATGGTCCTCCTTTTCAGCCTCCCCAGGCTGAAACTGCAGCTGTGTGCTGCCACACCGCTGCAGAAACTTTAAACAGCTACAATATTTCAAAGGAAGGAGAAGGAGGAGAAGGAGGAGGAAGCTATAGTCCCCTCTGGAATGTTGAGGAACAAGTGCTGGGCCCAGGAGATACAGCCTTCCAGGAGGGTTTTGGAGACAACTGTTTTTGTTTTTGTTTGTTTCTTTGTCGACAGAGTCTACACCCGTTGTCCACACTGGCCTTGAGCTCAAAGTCCCCTTGCCTCAGTCTTCCATATATATATATATATATATATATATATATATATATATATAT
>PVKA01047576.1:0-14247 GCA_004027165.1 Ctenomys sociabilis | reverse complement strand
TGAAGGACTGAGCTTGAACTTGGATATGGATTCTATAATGCCCTCCACCTCATAACACTAGAGAAATAAAAGACATCATAATATAAAATGAACCTTTCAGAATGTTATGGGACACCATTTTCCCAGCAATCATTTAAAAAGTGGTAACACAAGAAAAAGAAGAGAGAGAAATTAAAGAAAGTATTTCAAAAATATTCTCTAAAAAGATTTCATAATGGATGAGAAATTGTATCTGATATATATGCCAGGAATTCAAATAAATTTAATAATATAGTAGGCCAAAAGACAGATGCATTATTACAAAATGTGGAAGAGAAGCCTGAAAATCTTGAAGCAGCAAAAATAAAAATAATAACAATATATTCACAAATCATTATTTCATTTCAGAAACAGAAAATCTACAAAGAAGATTATCATAGATTACAAAATGTAAAGAACACTAGAAAATAAGTAGAACTCACAGGTATTTAAATTGAGTCTTCTTGAAACAAAATGTACATTCATTGAATTCATCAGTTACAACTCCAAGTCTACAACTTATCGATATTATTTTAATCATCTTCACCAAATTAAATGAAACAAAACAAAGTAGAGGGACAGCTGGATAGCTGACTGGACTGAGCACTGGCCTAGGCAAGCAGAGAGACAGGGATTCAATCTCTGGCACCACATTCACTGGTCTTGCCCTTGGGCATTCTGAGCCAGCCACAAAGCCTGGGTGTGCTGCTGAATCTCAAAGCTGGGTAGGATGAAAACAGGAGGCTCATTAGGATTCTGGGCTGCACAGTGAGACACTTATCAAACAGAAAATCAAGTAATTATTTAAAATAAAATTAATGTAGATATTATGACTAACAATAAGGAAGTTAAAGTAACAAAAGAAAACCGCAAAATCATCATGAACATGTGGAAGTTAACACCAGACCCAGCAACCAATGGGTTGCTGATTAAAGTAAACAATAAATTAAATATCTACAATACAATCAAATATCAAACACAACTTATCGGAATTTGTGAGATCAAAAGAAGGCAATTCTCAGAGTGAATTGGAATGGAGATGTGTGGGAGAATCCTGAGGAGGCTGAGCATGTTTAGTTTTAAGATGCCAATGAGATTATTTTATATGAGAGTGATTTCCCCACCCGCTGTGACAGAGAAATCATTGCCTTTATCCTCTGGCATGTTAGTGTCTCCTGATATATCTAGAGAACCAAAACTGCATGGAATGAGCACAGTATTGTTAGGACTCCTCAGGACCCATCCTCACCACCCATTTTTGTCTCTTGGCCCATAGCAAGGCTTTAATCACAGGAGTCTCCTAAACGTGAACTACATAATGTGATCCAAGAGGACATATATTATTCTCCCGAAGACCTTCTTCACTTTTCTAACTCATTGCTATTCTCTGTATGCCAGATCTGAGAGTCGTGACTGCTGTTATGCAACTAAGAAATTTAAGGGCCTTTTTTGGATCCCGGAGTGGCAGAGGTCAAGTGGCAGCAATTAATCACCATGGACAGCAAAAGCAGAACAATGACCAGAATAATTTAATATACACAGACCTGTGGCATTGGCTGATTTATTATGGTATTCACAAAAGTGAAATAGATGGGAAGCCTACAATTTTTTTTTTTTTTTTTGCTAGAATAATATAAGCAAAAGAATTTAGGGGCAAAAGAACAGAGACCTGCTTCAAATAGTGATAATAGGCAATCCCAAACACTCAACTAGTTCCCAGATTTGAACCAGTTTACTCACAAAGAAGCCTTTGAATGATGGTGAGGGAAGGGTATCTATGTACCCAGAAATAGTACAGTCAATTTTATCCTATTATTCCCCAGAGGGACCTAGGTCCTTTTTCCCAAGTGACTGTATACTGTAGGAAGAAGCATGATGAGACATTTCGTGAATTTTTGGAAATTGGTCCTGAATTGACACTGACTCCAGGTAATCCAAAATACCACCATGGCTCTACGGTAGGATTAGAGTGCAGATGAAGATCAGGTAATCAATTTTAGCAAATATCTGACTTACAGTGGGTCCAATAGACTCTCTTCTCCATCTTGTAGTACTTTCGCATTCCAGAATGTATAATTGAGAGAGAAATCCTTAGTAATTGACAGAATGCTCACATTGGATCCTTAACCTGTCATGTGAGAGCTAATATGGTCAGAAAGACCAAATAGAAGCCATTAGACTTGCTCTTACCTGGTAAAATAGTGAACAAGAAGCAGTATTACATTCCTGAAGGGATTGCAAAGATTAGTGCCACAAAGACTTGAGCAATGCAGGGTTGGAGGTCCCCATCGCATCTCTATTTAATTCTCACATTTCACCTGTGCAGAACACAGATGGGTCTTCGAGAATGACAGTAGATTACCCTAAACTGAACCAGGAGGTTATCCCAATTGCAGCTGCAGTATCAGTTGTGGTTTCCTTGCTTGAACAGATTAACACAAACCGTGGTGGTTGGTATGCAGCTGTTCATTTAGCAAATGGCTTCTTCTCCATATGTTGCCATAAGTTTCATCAGAAACAGTTTGCTTTCACTTGCCAAGGCCACGATCTCACTGTGAAGGTGTTAACCCTCTTGGCCTGTGTCACAACTTCGTTCATAGGGACCTTGATCACTTTCCCAAAAAAAATCGCACTGGTCCATTACATCGATAGTATTATTCTGATTGGACCTAGTGAACAGGGGGTGACAACCACCTTGGATTTGTTAGTATAGCACTTGAGAGCCAACAGTTGGGAAATAAATCCCACAAACTTTCAAGGTCCTTCTAACTCAGTGAAGTGTTTAGGAGTCCAGTGGTATGGAGCATGTAGATACGTTCCTTCTAGGGTAAAAGATATGTTCTTGCATCTGGCTCTCTTCATGACCAAAACGGGGGCACAGTGCCAAGCAGGCTTATTTGTATTTTGGAGGCAACATATTCCGCATTTGGGTATCTTACTGTGGCTCATTTACTGAGTGACTCAGACAGCTGCTAATTTTGAGTGGGGCCCGACAACAGGTACAGGCTGCTGTTCCGGCTGCATTTCCCCAGGGACCATATGATCCAGCTCACACAGCGGTACTTGAATTATCAGTAGTATATATGGATACTGTTTGGTATATCTGGCAGGCCTCATAGTCAAATTTCAGCAGAGGCTTTTAGGATTTTTCAAGTAAGGCTTGGCCATCATCTGCATAATTAATGATAGGGAAATCATCACAGTGGACAGAATTTTGGGCATTGCACCTGATAGCACATTTCACGTGGAGAAAGAAATGCCCTGATGTATGACTATAAAATGATTCGTGTGTTGTAGTCAATGGTCTGGCCAGATGGTCAGGAACTTGGAAGGAGCATGACTCCAATATTGGCGAGAAGGCTACTTTTGGGAAAAGATATATGGATAGACCTCCCCATATAGGCAAAGAATGTAAATGTATTTGTTTCACATGTGAACATTCACCAAAACATGACATTGACATAAGAGGACTTTAATAATCAAATGTATAAGAGTAGGTCTGTGGATAGTGGCCAACCTCCTTCCTCAAACATCCCTATTCTTGCCCAGGGGGCCCATGCACACAGTGCTCATGGTGGCAGTGATGGACATTATGCATGGAATCAGCAACATGGACTCCCACTCACCAAGGCTGATCTGGCTCCATCCACTGCTGAATGCCCAATATGCCACCTACTGAGGTCAAACCTGAGTCTCTGATATGGCACAATAAGGTTATCCTCTTGCAATCTGGGAAAGTTGTTTATGTTGGGCCACTTCCATCATTGAACAGACTGCATTTTGGTTTCATTGGTATAGACATATATTCTGGATATGGATTTGTCTTTGGTGCATGTAATGCTTTTGTGAAAATGACTATCCATGGACCTACAGGATGCCTTATTCACCACCATGGAATTACACACAATATTGCTTCTGACCAAGAAAAATTTTTATATCCAAAGAAATGAAATGATGGGCTCATGCTCATGAAATTCACTGGTCTTACCCTGTATCTCAACATCCAAAAGCAGCTGGATTGATCATCGGTGGAAAAGTCTTTTGAACACCCAGATACAGAACCAACTAGATGGAAATACTTTGCATGGCTGGGGTAAGGTACTTCAACAGACTGTATATACACCCTCTGAATGGTACTGTTTCTAATAGCCAAGATTCATGGGTCCAGGGATCAAGGGGTGGAATTATAAATGGTACTACTCACCACTACCCCTAGAGATCCCGTAGAAAAGTTTTTGCTTCTTGTCCCCACAAACTTATGTTCTGCTATACTACAAATTCTAATCTAGGAGATTGGGGGAACCTTGTACCAGGAAGCAAAGCAATGATACCACTGAACTGGAAGCTAAGATTTCCCCTGGCCACTTTGGTCTCCTTGTGCCTCAGAAGAAAAAAGCTAAAAAAGTAATCCTGGTGTTGTCGGTGGTCGTTGACCCAGACTGTCAATGGAAAATTGGATTACTGCTCCATAATGGAGGAAAGGAAGACTGGAGTGCAGAAGATCCCTTGGGGCGCCTCTTAGTATTGCCGTGCCGTGTTATTAAGGTAAATGGGAAACTACAACAACCTATCAAAGGCATAATGACAAATGGTCTGGAGCCTTCAGAAAAGAAGAAATGCTTCCCTCCAACAGGGAAATAACTAAGACCTGCCGAGGTACTTTCGGAGGGCCAAGGGAAGACAGAATGGGTAGTAGAAGAAGGTACTTTTAAATACCAGCTACAGCCCAATAATTAGCTACAGAAAAGGCAATTATAATTGTACTATTTTACCTCAATATGTAGTTGCGTTATAATATAATATGGGTAAATTTAGTACCAGTCCTTAAGGATTATTAAGTCTATGTTAATGTTGATGTATAAGTATCAAGAAAAAAAAAAAAAAAAAACACCTATTTTGGTAAGGGAATTACTATGTTTCCATTTGTAATCAGGATAGTATATTTTAATAATGATGGGTGCAATTACACATGTATCTCTATATCAGGAGACTGTTATAAATAAACATGTGCAGTGGCCAAGTTCACAAGTGGTGGGTCTTAGTGCTTGGTACCACCATGTTATTTTGCCTATATTGCCTTGCTCTTCCACACTCTAGACTGTGACAACCCAGAGTAACTTCGCCCAAAGATGGGTTGAGGAGGAATTTAGCATTCCAATTTCTTGGTCGAACTTCAGTCTTCATAGTGAGATTGGATTTTATCTCCTGTCTCACACCACAGACTCTTCCACCTCCACATTGAATCCTTCAGCTTTCTATCACAGATTTTTCAGTCTTCCATCACGGGCCCAATGGCCGACCCCTAGAGACCTTTAGAGACCATTAGAAACTCTTAGACACCAGTAGACATGGAACACAGCAGTGCGTATAAAACCTTGGGACTGAATCCTTCAGTTGGTGGTGTGAAGACCTTCTTGGCTCACTTCTTCATCTGACTCTGACTGGCATATTTTGTGTTATACCTGTTCCTTGTATTGTATCTGTTTCTCTAATAATACACTGACTAATACATTATCCAAATCAAATATTTTAAAAAGTTAAAAGGTTTGAGGGAGGAATTAAATCACAAAAAGAAAAATTTTGTGAAACAGATTGAAATTCCATAGGATATATGTAGTGCATCCCAGTGATACATTATTAAAACTACAAAAGAAATATTTCCATTAACAATGTGTTGTGAAATTATCTCAGTTCATCACGACTTTCATCTACACTAAGTCATGAATTATATTCCTACAGCCTATTATATACTTCGTCTTATATCTTTGAACATAAAAATGTGATCCTCTCAAACGTCAAATGGTGCTTTTCCCAGCTCATTTGCCAAGCCAGTTTCAGAATTTTTCTATTTCACACCTTGCAAGCTTGCCATTTCCATTCAGCCAACTTGCTTCCTTTGGCTTCCTTCTTTACTTCCCCAGGGTGCCTGTTTAATCCCATCAAAGTAATAATCATATTTTCCTCAGTACTTTGAGCTCAGCTTTTATTGAAGTCTCACTCCTCTATATTAGTTATCTTATTAAAATCTCCCTCCTATGAACCATCTGCCTCTGATGTTTTTTGACATATTCAGAAAGAGCAATTAGTTACATTTTATTTGAAAAAGATATATTTAAAAATGTACCATATCTTCAGGCTCCCTGATTTTCTCAAATTACTAAAGTGTGACATCATTGATTCTCATTTTTTCAAGATTTACGCTGAAATATTTGTCAAAATTACAATAGAATTACTACGGAAACAAAGGATTACAACATATAGATAAATGAGGGATCCAAAATCTTATGAATCTTAGAGGTCATCGCATAATGACTGATGCATGGCAATGGCATTAAATGAGTGCTACTCACAATTTTTCTTTCTTTCTATCTTTACAAACTTTCGAAAACAAAACAGGAAACATCTTATGACAAAGAAAGTAATAGTTGCCACACAAGCCAGTAGGAAGCCAACGACATCCAAAGAGTAGTACTGGTACCAGGTGAGGTTTCGGGCCAGTGGCCACAGGTGCTTGGCCCCTTTGTATCACATGACATACTCGATCCAAAAGACTGCTCGGTCCATGGGCTTCATTGGCTGATCATGGTGAATGGCTGATAATCTCATGGCATTCTCTTTATAGCTGAAGGAAGTTGAAAGACTTCAGAATTATTTAGAAATGACACAATGTACATTTTTACAGGTTGGGAAATTGCTGAAAATATTAAAAGAAGAACAAGCCTGTGGTCAAATGTTGAAATGAGTCCACAATCAAAGACAAAAGGCAAAAACTTGTCATAGTTCATACTATATTTGTAAGTGTATTAAGGATTACAGTAGTAACTATGAAACACTATCAAACTTTTAACCATAGTTTAGACATTAAAATTGTAAAACACTCGGGTTCTATTCTGGCTACTGCTTGCAATGGAAGCTGAAAATCCCAGGTGCACCCTAGCCAGCCACCAAATCACAGCATTGTGGTGCACTCCTGTAATTCCAACAACTCCGGGAAGACTGAGACAAGAGCATCACTATGTGTCTCAACTGTGCAAGGAATCTGTGTAAAAAATGAATTAAATATTTATAAAAAGATTATACAATGAAATTCCTTTTATACATATTTGCATAGATTTCATTTGTTGTCTTTCCACAAATATCACACTTTTACTTTCATTGATTGAAGTACATAAAGCTTACAAATTTCATGGTTTCATTCATATTTCCTCCTCATTACTCTGTTCCCATGGTCAGTGATTCACCTCATTCCATTTACTTAATATTTCTAATATTTTTGTCTGTTTGAGACAGGGTCTCACTATGCAGTTCAGGCTGGCCTTAAGCTCGCTTTGTAGCTCAAGCTGGTCTCGAACTCACAACAATCGTCCTGCCTCAAGCTCCTGAGTGCTGGGATTACAGGCATGCGCCACCACTCCCAGCTTTTGTCATTATTTGTTGTCGTTTTGAAAGAGAGTTTCACTATACTGTTCAAGCTGGCCTTGAATTCAATTTCTAGTCCAGACTGATTGCAAACTTACAACAGTCCTCCTGCTTTAGGCTTCTGAGTGCTGGGTTTAGAGGTGAGTGCCTCTGTACCAAATCTTATTTGAAACTTTGAACTTTGTCTAAACCTTGCACAAATGTTTCAAATGAAATCACTGAAAAATTTGATCCAATAATCTCACTTATATAGGGTGGCTAAAGCATTAAGGTACTTTGCATTTCTCTATGTTTATTTCAGACTCATTATTACTTCCCTGAGCTTCATGTAAAATGGTATCAATACTATTGCAAAGATGTTTTGAAAAGTTTGTACTCACGTAGAATTCTGAATGACTGTTTTCAGTGCATTGAGCACAAGTGTACTTGATAGAGATTTGAATTCCAGTTTAATAGCTGCTCCTTTAGCCTCCATTTGGGCAATATTATCATGTTGCTCTGCAAACAACAGAATGCCCACCATAGGGATTCCATGGTAGATTGCCTCATAAACACCGCTGGCTCCACCATGAGTTATAAAAGCTCTCGTTTTTGGATGACCTAAGATGAGGTGATTGTAAGCATAATAATTAGTTATAAATATTTAGCTATTCAATGAGAAATGCTCAGTGTGAGTCACTAAATTGGGAGATGTTTTATAGATAAAGATTTTCTATCTATGAAACTGCGATGACAATGAATTCATATCTCATGCAGGACATAATTCATTTGAAAGTAAAGTGAAGGCCTCCTGGCTGATATCGTGAATATCTTAAATAATGAACAGAAGATCACCAGAGAAAATGAATACAATGTGATAAAATAAAACAAGTGAAATAAAAGACTTATGTATGTATTAAAAGTCGTTGTATTAAAAGGAATTTCTTTCATTAATTCTGACATAAAGATTGGTAAAGTCAACAAGAAGTCACACTAGGAAGAAAAAGATGTGAATTTAAGTCATAATAAAGAAGAGAATTTTTCACATTAAAATGCACCACTAAAAATAAATCAAGAGTGTGATTTTCAGCAATATTTACACATTCGTATTTGTGTGCAAAGAGTGGAATTTCAGATTTGTTAGGTAATAGTTAAAGTAGAAACAGAAGGAAAACACTGAAAGTTACTAAAACATCCTGTATGAGATATAAGTACATTTGAAGACTTTAAAATTGTTTGTACAAATACTAAAAAGCCAACTATTTCAACTTATTTTGCTTTCCCTAAGACTGGAAATATGTAGAATGAAATTTGGTTTAGTTTTGGTTTTGAAACCACAAATATCGGCCAGGGAAGTAGCTTAGTGCAATAAGCGCTTCCCTGGCAAGCACAACGGCCTGAGTTCATTCCCCGGTTCCACCAAAAATTAAAAATTAAAAAAGAAGTAACAAATGTTCCTCAATTCACTCCATCTTGACTGTTAGATTTTCAGTATTTGTTCTCCAGCATCTTACCAAGAAGGTCATTCTGGGGCATCCACTTGAACAACCTTGTGTTGGCTCCTAAGGTGCCTGGTTTCTTGCCATCAAATCTCCAAAGAACCTGTTAGGTAAAGACTGATTTATAGCACCAATTTGAATTTTGAAATATAGAGATCACCAACATAATGTATTTCAAGGAATAATATTTTTCAATGAAGACAAGGAATCTAAACATTAAGATTGAAACAGAAACATTGACACAAACAGAAGACTAGCATTAAATGTATATTTTATACTTTATCAGTCATATTCTATTCATATTTCATTCATAGTGACTGAGACAAACAAGATATCACATGCTAAGGTAAATTACTGTAAAAATTGCTAAGCAATCACAATTTCATATGGCATAAAACTGTCTAATGATTTCAGCAATCATTAGTCTACACATCTATGATACACCTGTTTTAAAATTAATACAACCTGATTTTGTAAAATATCACTCTAGTTTCCTCATAGTCATTAGTTCCAGGTTCTATTTTATTAATGATGAGCTTGGAATATAATTTTGATGTGTAAAATATCTAATCCCCATAATGACCCTTTTGTCAAAAAAAAAGAAATTTCTGTGTAGTGAGAACCTGTACTAAATACAAAAAAATGAGGTCTATATGGGCCAACCAAATAGCTCAACTGATTAATGCACTTGCAGACAGGCACAGCAGCCAGGGATTCAATTCCTTGGCTGCCATGCTGACCCTGCCCCTGAAGTGTGCACAGCACTTGGAAGGCTATAAACAGGCGGATTACTAGGAGTCCCACCTATTAGTGACACCCCCATCGCACTGTAGACTCTGCCCTAAAATACAAAAAAAAGAGTATAGGTACATTGTTTTGTATTAATTTTTAAAAATTTTATTATAGTAAAGTTTTAGCAGGAATTTTTTATTATAATCCATAGTACTTATCACAACTGCTATGATTTGAAATTAACCCAAGGAAATAAAATTTGTTTGCAATTCATAAGCAATATAAACTTTCCACAAAAGTGCATGATTTTTAATGGTTAAATTTTCTTTAATGAATTTCCTCTCCATGGTGTTGCACTGATGACTGACAGCAGAGACAAACATTTAAAGATTTCATTACCTTGTCTACAATGAGATGATTCTTTTAGAATTTCTAAACTATCATCTTACAGTATAGCATCACTTACTAGTACTTGAGCTATATTAACTTTTACACTGTTTCAAACAAATTCACATTCTCAGGTAAAAATTGGCTTTTTACATTAGAGACCTGTTGTTTCTGAGAATAACCATAATCTACTGTAGTTCCTAACTACTTAAACATTAAGTTTGAATTAGATATATTAGAAAATTAATCCCTATTATAAGAAAAAGAGGAATTGAACATTTTCCCTAGAATGATTTGTTCCAGTTTTACTCTTGCTTCTCTTTTGCTTCCTTGATTGGAAGGACCTCAACAATCCTGTACAAAAACGATAACAAGTTTCTGAAATCAAACCTTTGCAGAGCTCAATGATTTCTCCAGTAGACATCTGCCAATAAGATACTTTGACACCAGGGAGATAGCTCAGTGACATAAGTACTTGCCTGGCAAGTGCAAGGTCCTGAGTTCAATTCCGAGTACAAAAAAAAAGTAAAGAAAAAGAAGGAAGGAAAGAAAGAAAGAAGGAAGGAAAGAAAGAAAGAAAGAAAGAAAGAAAGAAAGAAAGAAAGAAAGAAAGAAAGAAAGAAAGAAAGAAAGAAAGAAAGAAAGAAAGGAAAAAAAAGAAAGGAAAGAAAGAAAGAAGAAAGAAAGAGATACTTTGCCAACCTTCTGTGGAATCTGTGCCAGGTCTGAAGCAATCATGTTTGCCATCTCTTCCGTCATATTACTGACCATCGACCCCAGAGAAAAAATCACAATCCCATGTTCCCCAGAGCTTTGCACAAAGTTTTCCATTTCCTGTGAAAAGAGAATTGCTTTCTAGAAAAGACAACATCCACAAAAAACAAAAAGCCCACAAGAACACAGCAAACACTTGAAAATAGTGCAATTCAAAAATGAAAATGATACAAATAAGAATTATTTCAATTATGAGAAAATATGGGAAAAGTTTCGTAAGATAAATTTCACAATCTTCTGCATTTCAGGTGAAGATATATAGAGAGAAGAGTTAATGATACTTTTGTGAAATCAATTTTCTCAACAATTATTTCTTCTTCATGTACAGCTTGTATTTCATATATTTTCTTAAACTCTTAATATGTTTTTTTGAAGTCTTTATTCTTTATATTTCTATTTAATTCTAGAAAAGCTGTGAATTTATACACTTTCTTTCCCTCTTCTTTTCATCTTATACTCTTATTATATCAGATTAACTGTCATTGATTTTTTTGTTGACCTATCTATGCAGGTATGATACACACATATGTACTTTATTAAATCTCAAGTGGCTTTTATGTCTTATTTACATTTACCAATGCCTCTTAGTTAAAACATATGTGATTTTTTATTAGGTGCATATCACTTTTTCCTTAATTTTCTATGCATTTTAATGAGAAAAAGATAAAGTAACTATGAAACAATTTCAGAACAGGTTAGTAAGAAATTTACAATAGTTAATAGATTGCATATTGTTGTCTTCATAGTAATTATTCAGAGGATAAGATGCAGACATGATATCTTGCTTAAACAATACTACAAACCTTTTTTCTCACTGAACTAAGAGAAAGTAACTGTACATCTACCCTATCTTTTATATTAAAATTATTGAGAAAATAAAGCAATGAGACAGTTTCAAAACAGCTTAGTAGGACGGTTATAATAATTAACACGTTTCATATTGCTGTCTTTGTAGTAATTATTCATAGTACAAAATGCAGACATGATATCCTGTCTAAACATTATTAGTACAAATCTTTCTTCTCATTGAATTAAGAGATAGCTGTTTATCTATCCTATTTGGTATATACAGATACAAAATGGTCCATCATTTGTATCCATATTGTGTTTAGTTTTGTCAGAGATGGGTATTCCATTGTCGTTTAAATATTAAATATGTATCTTTAATCATTTCTTAGATTTGGGTTTCTAGGTTTGTCTTAAGATTTATTCTTACCAATTATGACTAGAGAAATCAATTTTTTATTTTGATTAATCTTCTTTGCATATACTAAAATTAGTATCCCACATAAACAAGAAACCGTTAAGAATTGATACAATTCTTGGGGAGATGGCTCAGTAGAGTAAGTACTTGCTTGGCAAGTACATGGGCTAGAGTTCAATTCCTGGCTCCACCAAAAAAAAAAAAAGAGAGAACTGATGAAAGAATAAATTTATTAGTTTCTAAAAATATCCTAAAATTTGAAATTTTGTACAGTGCAGAAAGACCTATTATTACACTCTTTTTTAGTGGTGCCAAGGATCATATTATTTTCTGCTATTGCTATTTTTCAGTGTTCCTTTTGTCTTTGTCATCATGTATTTCTGCTCCTAACAAAGCTTTATTTTAATTAAGAAATATATATATATATTATGATATATATATATATATCATAATATATATATATATAATTTAGTACATACATTAATCATTCTTCAAATATTTGACTTTTGGAATTCTTGCACAGTCTAAATTAACTTCAAAAAGCATATTGCATTTTACCACCTTATCAGATTTTAAATATTATATTTTTGCTTAGAAAATGTTAAATAAAAAGAACTTAAAGAAATAACATATATAATCAAACAAGGAAGAAACTTCATTCTGACATATATATATATGTGTGTGTGTGTGTGTGTGTGTATATATATATATAGCATAACAGTAATTTAAAATACAATGGATCTCGTATTATATACTATACCTTCATAAGAAATGTCACTCTACAAGACAAGAGTTATTTGTGATTTACATCAAATTTATTTTCATAGTAATTGGAGGAACTATGAGTTGATTAATTCATATACAGTGGATCTTTTCTTGGCAAAACTTTTGCCAGGTGATGTTCATTCCATGATCATATCTTAGAAGGTATTAGTGAGGTATTCTACAGCCTTTCTATATGGTATTAAATATCAGTTTCAAGAAAAATTCATCTTTTTCATATACTATGTAGGAAAATTCTAGGATGTGAAAGGTAGAATGGTGTTTATCTGTATGCAAGACAAGGAGATGTTAAATTTGGCAAGAAATATTCCTGTGGTACAGTGTATATTTTGTAATCTGAAATTCTAATGAAGTATTTCAGTTGTTTCTATAACATCTCCACATTTTATCTTCTTCTGGTTGCATAAATTTATCCATTTACTTTTAAATAAGTCTATAATATTTCTCTTATTATAACTTGAATGTTTGTCTTAAATTTTTGGGGTGCCAAATCCCATTTAATGAAATTTCATCTAAAGTACTTCTCAAACTTCATATAATTAGTACCTGAAAAAAATACCAATAATATCAGTAGATCTACCCTTCACTAATTCTGGACTATTGAATAAATGTTGCACATATATTCTTTCAAGTATGTTGAATTTTCTTCCCAGAAACTCAATATGAATTCTACTTTGATTGCATGTGTAGGAGTTGTATATATACATATGTTTGTAAAGATTTCAGTCACATGTTATAAGTACCTTCCATAAGGTGAAAGATTTATATAATCTGAGAATAAACCAGATTATTAAAAATATCTTCTAATCCCTATACTGCTATTCTGCATCTTTGAAATCTCATCCATTGATTACATCTTAATGTATATCTGTTTCTTAGGTGAAAGCTAATAATCTTTTCCTACTTCAATATTTTTCTCTGGGTCACCAGAGAAATAGGTTTGACTCTCTGAACTGCTTCCACATCATTCAACTTGCAAAATCATCAACATGATAAAATGAGCATGCATCTCTTGAGAATTATTTTTCTTACCATTTGTTCTAATTATTTGGTTGTTTCAAGGTCTCACTGCACATATCAGACTCACAGTGATCTTCCAGTTTTCAGCTTCCTCAGTGTTAGGAATACAGTAATGCACCACTTTGCTGGGGCTCTGTGACTATCTCACACAGCCTTGGGGTGGGGCTGCAGAGGAATATGGTGTTGAAGATTAAACCATGGCTCCCTGTGCCTACCTAAACCTGCTTAAACAGGCACTTTAGTCTGATGTATCTCAGCAGCACCCATTCTTACTATTTTAACAACAGTTCTATTTCGCAGCTTTCTTTACTGTTCATCACTTGGCCTGTTCCTGCACTTGCTCATTTATCATTATTAGCAACTTAAATGGGACAGAATATAATCACAACAGATAATTCCCTTAGCATTTCAATGCTTCCCTTTAAATTTATA
>PVKA01047575.1:0-14251 GCA_004027165.1 Ctenomys sociabilis | reverse complement strand
CATATACTCATAAGTGAAATAAACCAGACACACATGTGTAAATATCGTATAGTCTCCCTAGTATAACAAGCGAAAAGCAGAAATACAAAAGGAAATGTATAACAAGTAAAGTCAATTGAGTCAGATAAGGCAAAGTGAATGGCATAAGCTGCAGGATACTAATCAGCTTTTCTTCTGGATGGTTAACAACCTAAGATCCGAAGTCAGAGTTGAAGAAATAGAAGAGCCACAAGGCCAGCCAACATCTTGGACCTAGCCTTTCAAGGTCAGCGAAGACTCAGGACATAGGAGAACCTGTACTGCAATATCATGAAACTCAGGTGAGCTCCAAATTTTCTGAGCAAGGAGATTGTGGAGCCACAGAGGAAAGAGATTGAAGTTCTATAGTGTGCCTGGGGAGAGTCACATGACGAGAAAACTTTTTAAGGTGTCTTGAAACTGATTGACATTTGTAGTTCAATTAAATAAATAAATAAATAAATAAATAATAAAAATAAAATGAAATAGAGTCTCCATAATGTCTGAGGCAGTGGTTTAAATCTTTGTTATTTCTTTTTCAACATCTACCAAAATAGATGGTTTTAATTTTTGCCAAGTCATTGTTAAATAATTTATAAATATAAGTATATCCCAGGGGTTAAATCACCTTAGCATTTTAAACACTGATTGGATGGTAGAAAAGAAGAACATACATACACACACACACGCATCACTACCAATACCACCACCATCACACATTATTTAATCCTAATCTCTGTTATCTAGCCAAGGAAAAGGGCAAGAACCCACAAAATGAAGTCAAAATTATGAATCCTGGAGAGTTGGCTATTTTAATAAAAGAGAAAAAAAGATGAATATTGAGCGGGAATATGAGGGGTGAAGTGAAAAAGATTGCTCATTTTTTATATGGGAAGACAACTGAGCTGGAGAGTACCAGCCTATCCCCAAAGTTAAAGGAGACAACACAGCAAGTTAGCTAAGGCAGGGCGGAGAAAATACATGCTCAAAATTTTAAGCATTGGTAGAAAAAAAGTTAAGATGAAAATCTGTTGTTTAGGGCAGATAATGTAAATTTATAACCACCCTTCTTAATCCAAAGCCATTTTCTTATTCTTTCTTTCAGAAAAAAAAATGATCTTTGAACTAGAGTATAAATTAGAGTAAATAACAAATTAAAATAAGCTGAACATTGTGGTGTACCTGTGCAATCCCAGGTCAGGAGGCTGATTCAGAAGGGTCACTGTGCATTGAGGGCCAGCCTGAACTACACAGCAAGACCCTCTCAGAAAAACAAAACAAAAAAACAAAGAAAAATATAGGTGAGTATATAAAAAGGTAACAATTTCTTTTTATTTTAAGCTCTTTGGCTAAAACAAGTTGTATCCCAGGATTCCAGAAAAACTTGGCCATGATATTATATTTAATAAGATTGAACAATCATAAAGTACATGAAAGTTGGTTAAAGCATGAACAGACCCAGTTGTCCTCACTCATAAAAGAGGAAAGACTAATGAGAATTTGGAAGAAAAAATCATAGAGTAGCCTATTAAGGATTATTTCTGAGGACTAAAACTAAAGTATGCTCATGAAAGGAAAAGATGCACTTGGGACCAGTAACACCTAGCCATTTGCTTGACATTTCTGCTGGCGACGTCTGAGTAAGTAGATCAAAGAATGTGATGGACAGAAGGAATCTGAATATTATCAAGATTATTGACAAAGCCTGTAAAAATGTCCCTGGGGATAGACTGAATGAGAGTTGGATTGAGTTTTAATTGTTGAACATCCTTACCTCATAGAATCTTATTGCTGGGTCAAGTTGACCTAAGTCAGTCTTACTTTTGACTATGCAATGTAATATTGATCATGGGTTCAGAAGAGAATATAAGTGGTATGCTGATCAATTATGTAAATGAAGGGAATCTGAGTATATTAAGTAATACACTAGGTGGCATAATCTAGATCCAAAAAAGTTTTAAAATCCTAGATTTCTGACTGTTTCATTGCATGGTCACTGTCTCCTTAATCTTCACATTCCTACTATCTGTGTAGCTTAGTGTATGACACTATATTCCAAGTGAATGAATAAAGGGCTACACACAAAAATGAAAGAAAAGTTCTAAGAGTATAAGGTCAATAGTGGAAACTAATAGTTGACTGCCAAAATATATCCTCCCCCTATTACATAAAAATATACTTGAGGTTGAGCACATGATTGTTCAGCTTGACTATACTTTCCAGGCACCCTTGCAGTCAGGTATGGTCATGTGACTAAGTTCTACTTCCAGGTCTCTATTCTCTTCCCCAAGAGCTGGTACTCACACAGACCTGAGAGTGGCCCAGAATCAAGGACGCATATGAAGACAGTATCCTGGAAGAATGACTGAGCACATGATTGAAGGAATCTGGATGAGTGTATGCGGCAAAGCTTCTCTGATGACATAGTCTTCCCACATCCAGTTCAGATTTTATAAAACACAAGCCGCTGTATGGTGAATTTCTTCATTATATTTGCTTAGTCTCCATTCTTCCATTAGGTTCAAGGTGAGGTTGTTCAGCTAATGAGCAATGAAGCAGAGGTAAATAGCATGAAGTGTCTTTTTTTGAAAGAAAAATCTAATGGCCTCAGAAATACAAACTAGGGAAAATCTAGCTCAACAGCCCAATATGTAAAGAAAGCTTCAAGACTTTTTGGTTGATGACAAGATAAACATAACCCAATAGTGTACTTAGGGGAGGAAGGGAGTAAATACAGGTCTAGCAGTGCACCTTGGAGAATGAGGGTGATAATGGCCAAACTGAAATCTGTGCAGACCCTGGCTGGTAACGTTCAGCTCACAGTGCAAAATTCTGCTTCTTCAGTAGACTTAAATACCTTGTGGAATTGTATTATACCTTAATTAGTAGTCTGTGGGTACAAGCAAATTCAGTTACTGCTTTTCTCTTTACCTATAATTCTCAAGTGCACTGTTTCTAGGTCAGACAATCTAGATGCCTCTAACAAAATGTAATCACAGGAGATAAACCAAGATGGTGAACAAATTTAAAATTATGTCCCATAAGGCATATTTGTTGGACCTGAGTGGGAAAAGAATGGCTTACCACAATGAAGCAGAACCTCAGGGGAACAAAATAGTGGATGGCTTCACATATTTGTGGAGATCTCACAAGGAAAAGAAACGAAATGTATTCTAAATGACATCTGAAAATCTTGAACTTTAAATGGCATGAAAACAAGCAGTAGCCCACATAATACTAGTGTATAAACAACTAGGTTTAATAAGTAATTAAGTGATGTCCATTTAGATTTACAGAATTCTTCCCTTTATAGGGAGATTTAATTCAGTGCTCTTTTGATATGATTTTGTTCTACACATTTAACATTTTTTATTTGCAAAACAACCTTACAGAAATGCACTGAATCCCTCAGTTCCCTGGCATAGCACAATTAGCAAGGATAATGTGAGGTGAGTTTAATAAAGAATATGTTGAGAAAAATGCATGAGGGAATAGGAAAACCACAAGAAAAGAAATACGTAGGTGTTAGTAACAACAAGAAATGAAGGGCCTTAGGGAAGGGACTAACTGGACCCTGTAGACAGTGAGGGCTGAGAACTGAGTGAATTTGGCTACATGTCAAAGGTTGCAGACTATGATGTCCCAACTGGAAGAAGCTCGGGGAATAGTACCCTGAACCTATTCCTCTTCTAGAAATCTGCCCCAGCTTCCCATTGGACAGGAAACACACCTTGGGAATCTGTGCTTGTCATCTTTTGAGTAGAAAGGGTGCAGAACTGTCTTCAGGAACAAGCAGAAACCACTAAGGAAATGTACTGTAACCTGGATTTTTTCTCTATCAACCAGTCTGTCATATATCTTCACATTTTGTTCCATATGCAAGCAATATTAAAGGAATCTCAGAGCAGTCTCCAAAGCAAGTACTGCGAGCTGATCTAAAATGAGAATGAAAACTCAGCACGGTGGAAGAGCTGGGATTTTTCATTTCCCTCCATTCACACGAATGAATAATCTCTCCCTTTTTAAGCACACTGTACAGACCAATATGCTGCTATTGTGTACTATACTGATGGTAAGGCAGAGCCAAAAATAAATCTTGCTTTTGTAAAGAATGCCTAAACAATAAGATGCAGATTTTCTTTTTATGAATCTTCAAATGATCCACTAGAAAAGTCTGAATTGGTCAGAATTTAAAACACAATTCTAGTTGCATAAAGTTAGAGCCCTTGAGGGGCTGAGAGGATAAGAATAAACTAGAGTAATATTTTCCAGGCTAAACGTTTTGTTTGGACTTTGAATTAGGCAAGTGTTCATTCACCATTCTCCTTTGCATAGACAGAGTACAGCGTCTCAAGGACAATTTTATTTCAACATACCTTTTTTCTGTAAATAGCCTCTCTGTTGTGGTGCATGGTTCTTTTAAAAAGGCGTTAGGCAGATAAACACATTTTCAGCTGCTACTGTTGTCCCCACCATACTTTCCCTTCTCTTTCTTACAGTATTCATCATTTTGTTTCATAATTATTTAAGGTGTCTGACACTCTTGTGAGGCTGTGAGCCCCTGAGACGAAGGATCATGCTTTATTCATCTTTGCATGCTACAGTCCCAGGAGCACCTCTGCGGGAGTACACACCCAATGAATACTTGTCAAATAAATAAATAATGGAGCAGCCTTCTCTCTCTTGGGGGGAGGATTTCTCCAACTAAGAGAACACCATCCCTCCTGTGCATTGGAGAATGAAGCTAGTGGCTTAGGTTTTATTATTTTTTCACTATTTTGTATTTTTATTTGTATGCACTAGCCAAAGAAATATAAGATTTGTTCAACTACATAACCTAGTTGGGAGTAGCACACTTTTTATTACAAAGGATCAGATAGAAACTATTTTAGGTTTTATAGGTCATATACTCTAATTGCAATTGAAAACCCAAAAGTTTAAAATACATAACAGCATTGGTATAAATTATGTACTGAGAGAATAAGCTGGTTAATGTTCAAATCAGAAAATTAAGCTAACCAAACTACCTAATTCCCTAACATTTCTACAATAATCAGTTTACGTATAGGTCGTGGATCTCTGAGTGCTCCTTTAAATGCAATGAGTTGACCTAAATTGATTCCTCATTTGCCTTTCCAAAAGTGAGTAGCTTAATGCAGTAGAAATGTATTTGCTTTCAGTGCTGGAGGCTGGAAGCCTGAAATCAATGTATCATCTAGACAGCACTCCCCCTGAGGGCTCTTCCAGTTTCTGGTGGTCACTAGCAACCTTTGGCATTCCTTGGTTTGCAGATACATTACTGCAGTCTCGGCCTCTGTTATCTTATGGAATTCATCCCTGTGTATCTGTTACCGTGTTTCTCTTATAAGATCACAAGTGATAATTGGATTAAGGGCCCACACTGCTCCACTATGACCCATCCCAACTAATTGTATCTGCAATTTGGGACTTAATATATCTTTTTGGGAGATGTAATTCAACACCCAACCTTTTCTATCAGCAGTCACCATAATTCAGCCAACTGTGATGGTGCACACCTGCAATCCCAGCACCAAGCAAGGTGAGGTAGGAGGATCACCATGAGTTGAAAACCAACCTGGGCAACATGGTGAGTTCAAGACTAGCCTAGACTACATAGCAAGAACCTGCCTCAAAAAAGTAGTTACCACGATTTAGTCCCAACAAAACATATACATCTGTGTACTGAAGAAAAAAAAATAATTTTTCATGTAACAATCAGTAGTGCATGCCAAGAGAATGGGACAGTATCAGAATTTCTGCATAATGTTACTTCTGGGAGGAAGGGAGGGAAAAAAAAAGGAATGAATAGGTTTGGGTGCAAATAATAGCACATCTCAATTGTACCAGTTTTTTAAAAGGAACCATTAAAGAAAATATACAAAACATTTACATTAATCAATTCTAAATTCTTTGCATACACAAAATTTTGTCACATAATCTATAACCATTGCTGATTTTTGAAAAACTTTAAAAACAAAAACAAACACTCAGCCATCTTATCTTCGAAAAAGGGGCTACACAAGCTCCCTGGAAGAAAGATAGCCTCTTTAACAAATGGTGCTGGAAAACATGGCTTTCTACATGCCGAAAACTAAAACTTGACCCAGCTCTATCACCATGCACTAAGTTAAAGTCAAAATGGATTAAAGATCTAAACATTAAAAGAGAAACACTCAATCTCCTGGAAGAGAAAGTAGGAGGAACTCTTGAAGGCATAGCGGTAGGTAAAGAGTTCATGAACAAACATATATTTGCATGGGAAGCTCTTGAAAGAATCAACAACTGGGATCAACTCTTCTTAAGAAACTTCTGCATGTCAAAAGAAATTGTCACCAGAGTGAAAAGACAACCCACAAATTTTGAAAAAAATTATAACTAATAAGCAATCAAACAGAGGTCTACTGTCTAGAATATATAAAGAACTGAGATATAACAGGGCCCTCAAATTTAAAGACCCAATTCAGAAATGGGCATCTGAGATGAATACACACTTCTCAGAGGACGAAATTAAAGAAGCAAATAAATATATGAAAAAATGCTCCACATTGCTAGCCATTCGTGAAATGCAAATAAAAACAACACTGAGATAGCATCTCACTCCAGAAAGAATGGCTATCATAAGGAAATCAACCAACAACAAATGTTGGAGAGGTTGTGGGGAAAAGGGAACATTTCTCCACTGCTGGTGGGAATGTAGACTGGTACAACCATTGTGGAGGTCAGTGTGGAGACTCCTCAAAAGAGTAGGACTAGAAATCCCACTCAAGCTGGCTATCCCCCTACTGGGAATTTTCTCAAAGGATCTGGATACATTTTATCATGGAGATATATGTGTACCTATGTTTATAGCAGCACAATGTGTAATAGCAAAATCTTGGAAACAACCAAGATGTCCATCACATGAGGAATGGTTGAAAAAGATGTGGTATTTCTATATAATGGAGTATTACTCAGCTATTAAGAATGATAAGTTGGAAGCATTTATACTGAAGTGGATGCCACTTGAACATATACTCATAAGTGAAATAAACCAGACACACGTGTAAATATCGTATAGTCTCCCTAATATAAGAAGCGAAAAGCAGAAATGCAAAAGGAAACGTACAACAAGTAAAATCAGTGGGTGTGCTCAGAGCACGTGGCCTGAAGGATGGCTCCTCTGTTTACAACACACCCAACAGGAATTTGGGGTCACTGTGACAAGGGGCACAAACATTGTGACTCCCCTTTGAGCAAAGGTCCCACACAGGTACTCCATACACTTCCACATGGCTTCTGCACAGTACCAATGGGACAGGGCTCTGCAGCATTTAGTGAGGGAGGTGGGCACTGTCCACTGATTCAGGGCAGTGCTAGAAGTGAGGACTGAATTTCTATTTTCAATAAAGTAAAAATAATAAATTTAAAACAATTCTTCTTTCCAATACTTTGGTTTCTATTCACAGAAGTCAACGCTAAGTTCAATTTGTGTGTTCTTGAGATCTCGCCAAAAATACCCTTTCTCTTCTGAACGCTTAGAATAAAAGTAGCAGCTTTTTCTAATACTCAGGCAATCTTATGACCCTAAAACAAGTCCTACTTACCATGATACATTCGCATTTTGAAAGCATTGGTATAACCCCTTTCCTTATATTCCCTTTGTGAAATCTGTGTGTATACACTAAGACTGGTTTAGGGTTTTTCTATTTGTGTACTTGGTAGTCTTAGTATGAGGGTTATACCAATGAAATCTTTCTAACCTTTACTTTGGAAGAGTATATGTTGGAGCTTTGATAAAATATACTCCTAAACAGGGCTTGCCAAAGGGTTCGATCCCTAGGCCTGCCATGCCAGCCCCACCCCCAAAGTAAGCTGAGAAAGCAAGTGAGACTAGGCATGGTAGCACGCACCTATATCCCAGCTCTTGGGAGGCTGTAAACAGGCGGGTCACTAAGAGTCCAATCTAGTAGTGAGACCCTAAACACCCTGTAGAACCTTCCTTTAAAAAGGGAGGAAGGGAGATGGCTCAATGGAATAAATGCTTCCCTGGCAAGCTCAAGGGCCTGAGTTCAAACACCAGTTCCACAAAAAAAAAAAAAAAAACTCCTAACAAGTAAAATCAATTGAGTCCGATAAGGCAAAGTGAATGGCATATGCTGCAGGATACTAATCAGCCTTTCTTCTGGATGGTTAACAACCTAAGATCACAAGTCAGAGTTGGAGAAATAGAAGAGCCACAAGGCCAGCCAACATTTTGGCCCTAGCCTTTCAAGGTCAGGGAAGACTCAGGACATAGGAGAACCTGTACTGCAACATCAGGAAACTCAGGTGAGCTCCAAATTTTCTGAACAAGGAGATTATAGAGCCATAGAGGAAAGAGATCGAAGTTCTATAGTGTGCCTGGGGAGAGTCACATTGAGAGAAAACTTTCTCTCAGGCTCTCACAGAGAGCAAACTGGTCAAGCATTGGCCATGACTCATCCACATGGATGACACAGACAAAGGAACTACAGAATAATGTACAGGACTACAAGATAAACCCTAAGAGGACTTCACTGACCACATAAGAAATATAAAGTTCATGTGTTGGTATATAAGTCTTGATCTATCTAGGTCTTAACCATCCAGCAGAAAAGTATAAAAATGAAGTATACATCGTGGGGCCATAATATTAAGCTGAGCTGTAAATGGCTATGGTCGACAATTTCTTTGAGTAACTCACTATTGTTGTAGAATGCTGGACTGTGTTGGATTGTGGTGTCGAGTTCAAGCAGCTAAGTTAGTTGAATGACAATGAGTGCCCACCTTTGACAGGTGTAGACAAAGGAAGGGGTGTAGAAATAAGAAATCATGATGTGTGTGTATAGACAGTACAGTTGGGATAGATAATGCTGTGCTTCTACATAATTCTATGAGAGGCAAGATCTGCACTAATGGTGGTTGGACAGGATATTATGTCGGCTTCTAGTACTATGGTCATCCACTAGGAAAATAATTATTGAATTTTTGATATAATTGAGGTATAAAAAATAAGATAAGTAAGCAGCTACACTCTTAATTCACTGATAAGAGACATCTGCTAAAATAATATCTGTAAATATAATATCATGTATGCACCTTGTACGATACCAAAACAGTATGAAAACAGTTTGCAATGTATTAATCTATCGAATCTGTATTGTTAAGGTGTCTTGAAACTGTCTGATTGACATTTGTAGTTCAATAAAATAAAAATAATAATAATAATAAAAAGTACATTCTTCACCTGGGAGGTATTGAATATTTAATTCTTTTATATAGTTCAAGGCAACTAAAATCTAGAAACTAAGGTTTTCTATTAAGTGTGTTGACAATGATTTGTTTTTTTTATTTACAAGTCATTAATTTCTTCCTGGACAATAAACAATATTAAAACAAAAAAAGACAATTATTGTTAAACAATTCAACAGTGGGTATAAATGGCCAAGAGATCATTTCTTCCTCTTCCTACACTCTGATTATTCATATAAGAGGAATTTTTCCAGCTGTGATCATGGTGAGTTTGGTAACTCTTACCTCCAGCAGCATTGGCTTTCAACCTAAGTTAATTGTGACAGAAGTTATTCTGTGATATGCAAAAGCACAATTTTTAAAAAGTTTTCATTGAGATTGCCATGTGCTACCTTCTGTTGCTAATCTCCCCTTCTGATGCTAGTTCAGGGGTGGTTCTCATATCTGCCTATACACCATGATCACAGAGAGGGATTGAGGAAACACAAATCACTGGGTCCTCCCACCAGCGTTTCCCATAAGATCTGTGGTCAAGCCTGAGAATCTGTATTTCTAACCAGTTCTTAGGTGACTCTGACACTGCTTGTCTGTGGACTTCACTTTAAAAAAAAATCACTGAACTAACATGATGTGGTGGCTCACAGCTGTAATCCCAGCACTTGGGAGACTAAGGCAGGAGGATCATTGCACCTTCAAGACAGGCCTGGACTGCGAAGCTCAAGGCCAGCCTGAACTGCATAGTGAGACCTTGTCTCAAAATGACAACAAATAAATAAAATCACTGAAGTAAATAAAAAGTGATAAAAAGGAAAAGCTTAAATTAAACCAAAGTCAATTTTTATGCAGACAATTTATAACTGATAACAAACTTTTAAATCACTTGCAGAGTCACTTAATATGCTTAGAAAGGACAGTATGGATTGATCAGAATGTCGCTTAATTTATTTGGTACCATGCAGGTCCAAGCAGAAGGAAGAGTCCCATTTAGGGACCCAGATGTTGGGTTGCTTAATATAAATGCACAATTTTCCTACAAAGATGTATATAATATTCAATACAAATAATAAAGCCAGGCCTAGTGTCCTATTTGGTTGATATATACAGAAAACTCCAATTTTGTACTTTGCAGCCTTGAACACTACTGCGCATAATGACTTCTCCCACTTAATGCCACCTGTGCAATATCATTTACCCTGTGAATTTGCCACCCCATGCCATGTTTAAAAATCCAGGGTTGAAATATAAAGCCCCATGATCATCTACCTTTAAAATGTCATTTTTATAATGCTAATTTATCAAATGTATCCAAAGTTCTCCAAAAAGAACAAAACTAAATTGAGAAGTAGGTATTGCTGATTTTTCCTATCATAGAATCCAATGCAATTAAAACTCTTAGCAAATTAAACAGTATGAAATGAGGAAGAATGAAACATAGCAAAATCCTTCATCAAAGCTCCTCATCCTTCAATAAAAGAGGAATAAATATTTTTATAATAAACACTTCTTTTCCCAGAACATGGATTCTGAATGTTCAAGGCAACACAACATAGCAACAGCCTGCTGAAAATTATATTGGTTTAGCAAAATTATAGATTGCATAGGTAACCCTAATTCAAGAAAATAATTTCCACATTAATTCAAGAACTTTTCCCTCTGATTATTGAATGTAGGCTTCAGATTGTCAGGCAAAAACTGTTATCCATCAGTCCTAGGTTTTGAAACACTGCAGTTCACATATGGAAAGCTTTTTTTGAAAGGAAGTTATACTCTATAATCTGAGTAAGCTTACTTAAAAAATGATGTCCTGATAGCTTAGCAAAACTTTGGCACAAGCATCTGAGAACTAATGATAATGGTAATATGTTAATCTCAGTTACTGGAACAAGTTATTGTACCTAATGCCATTTTCCATTTCAAAGAAGACTAGGCAGAACAATTTTGCTGATTTTTTCCAATATGCATATGGCTATGGTGAGTATTAGGTACTGGCTTGGTGAAGTCGATTCCAACATCCACCCTTCTGTGCCTTCCTGAATTCCAGAAACTCGAAAGTAATGAGCTCTGTTTTCCAACCTCCCTCATGGCTAGACCTGTGGTAAGGCATATACCCTGCAAAACAGATACACTCACCTAATACTTGATCCTGGTTGTATGGAAAGAAAGGCTAGTAATGAGAAATTTGTTTGGTGGGTACAAATTATAGCTGAATCAGCCTAGTTCCAATGACAGTGATAGAGTCTGGGCCTTGCTGACATGGCAGAAGCAGTTTATCTATCACAGTAGATGTAGTGCAGCTCTTGAACCATCGTTTTAAGTGCTGGATCGAACTTGCAAGATACAAAATCTATATTAAGAAATAATCTGTGTCAGACTTCTGATGCTCTGGCTCGACATCCTGAGCACGTTGCTGGGAGTCTCTAGTCTCCCTAGATGGCCCTCTGTGACTCAGGCCAGCTGCTGGCTGCGTGGGAAGGATTCTGGGAGACCCGGACGCCCTGCGATGAAACAAGTAGCAATGAGACAGTTTCAAAATTGATTAATAGGAGCCTGCCCGAGCCACCAGACCCTGAATCGACCCAGAGCATAGGTCCGACCCAGAGCACAGGCCCAGAGTGTGAGTGAAATCGCCTGTGGGCCTACAGATTGTCATCTGACCCAGAGCGCAGGCCCAGCAGCTTATGAGTGAGACTACCCTGGCCTCTGTATCCTGAAGCAACCCAGAGCACAGGCCCAGCGTGGAACCCTTCACCAAACTCCCTGCAAAGAGACTAGAGGCAAGACCCACCCAGCTGATTCAGAAGCAGAACATCTTGCCAGTGTGACACAAAGGGTTCACCTGCAATGCGGCAGCAGGAAGAAGTGGAGCACAGCAGCCAGACCCAAGTCACACCCACCTGGAAGTCTGAACTTCCTAGATGCTGACGTGGTGCTAAGGTGATAACTCTATCTAAGCTCTACACCAAAGGTCAATGGTCAGTGGTATACAAAATGACAAAGAGAAGGAATAAAAAGCAGTCTCAGGTCCCAAGTCCACCCAGTACAAATGCAGAAGACACTAGCACAGAGGAAATTGGAGATCACACACCTGAAATCTCTGAAATAATAGCATTGGAAGTAAAGAAACAACTGCAGAAAGGTATAGAAGAGATCAGATCAGAAATAATTTCTGAAATAAAAAATGTAGTGACAACTATAATCAAAGAAGTACTAAGTGCTTCTAAAGAATACACTGATAAAAATAAAGCAGAATATTAAAATGATGGAATCCCTGAATAAGCAATATAGGAAAGAAAGAGAATGTATGAAACAGATTCAAAGTGATATACAGGAAATTAAAACCTCAATCCCAAGCTGGCAAATACGTTTGAGTGAAAGTTAAAATAGACTTTCTGGCCTTAAAGACTCCACTGCAGCTAGTGAAAAAGTAAACAAAGATCTCTTAAAAACAACTAGAATACAAGAAAAAGTAATTCATCACTTACAACACAATGCAAGGATGAACAATATGAGACTAATAGGAAGGAAGGAGTCAGTGCAAATTATATAAAAAGAATATGGGCAGAAGTAATGGCAGAAAACTTCCCAAATATAGGGCAATAATCTGACATTCAGGGAACAGAAGCATATAGAACTCCAAATAATATCAACCCAATTAATACCATTCCCAGACATATAATAATCAAGATCCCAGAATTTCAGCACAGGAACAGTATACTAAAAACCACTAAAGAAAAGAAACAGATCACATTTAAAGGAAAACCCATCAGGATAACAACAGATTTCTCTTCACAAACCATCAAGTCAAGAAAAGCATGGAGTAAAGTACTTCAAGTCTTGCAAGAAAACAAATTCTAATGCAGACTGATATACCCTGCAAAACTGTCTTTCAAGTATAGTGGAGAAGGAAAATACTTCCATGACAAAGAACAACTAAAGAATTTCATGATGACAAAGCCAAGCCTACACAGACTACTAAATGATGTTCTAGAGAGGGAGCAAAATGATCCCAACCCCATGAACAAGAATGGAAAGAACACACCAAATAGGACAAACAATTAAACAGGAGAATAAGAGATACACAATAGTAGTTTTTCAGTTATTATTTTGTATACAGCAGCAAAATATTTCCATCAGTGCACTCTACAAATGGACTTCTCTTACAAGCAATGAGTCAAGATTCCATATCTACAGGGTGGATTTCAAGGAAATAGCTGTAGCTCAGTCCCACAATTGACACGTGGCCACCAGTAAGTGTCATGGTCATTATCTATGTCTACAACACACTAGAACTTTGTTTTTATTTTATTTTATTGAAGAATAAATAGCAACAAGACAATTTCAAATCAAATTAGTAGGACAGATTCAACAATTAATACATTGCACATTGTTTTCATAGTGGCTTTTTGTTGTACAAGGGGCATACAAATACTATTAGACCAGATGCCTCTGATCAATGAATTAAGAGAATGTAGCTGTATTCCTATCTTTTCTAAAAGCTGAATTATAGTATAGTTTCAATGATTAATACTTGAATCATTGTTATCTTCCTAGTGGTTATCCATAGTACAAGAAGCAGACAAGATATCTGTCCAAACACTATTAGTGCAAATCTTTCCTCTCATAGAATTATGCAGAAGTACTGCATATTTATCCTAACTGTTCTGTTTATACAAACACAGAATGGTTTTTCTTTTGTATCCCTTTTTTTTTGTTTAGTCCTGTCAAAGATGGGTATTCTATTGTCATCCAATTATTATAGGTGCTTGAATTCAGTGAAATAATCCAACACAGTCCAGCAGTCCAAAATAACAGTAGGTTATCTGAAGAAGTCACACTAGAACTTTATGCGATATCCTATCCCCAACCTGTCAGGAGTGATGGTCATTTATTTGTCATTCCAGCATTTATCTTATGTTTTATTCTTAGTATTTGTTTACTATCATGAAAACTTTTTCTTAGTTCA
>PVKA01047574.1:0-14251 GCA_004027165.1 Ctenomys sociabilis | reverse complement strand
TTTTTTTTTTTTTTTTTTCTTGCGGAACTGGAGATTGAACTCAGGCCCTTCTGTTTGCCAGAGAAGCGGTTATTCCACTGAGCTATCTCCCTGGCCCCTTGGAGAAGCAGTTTTGCAAGTGGAAATCGGTGTGGTTTAATTTTCCTGTGGTCCCAGACTCCTCCCTAGGCCCTCTGTGCTGCATATGAGTGGGGTGTCCCAGCCGTATGGCCCTGTCACATCCTGGTGTAGGCACTCTGGCCCAAGAGCAGCTGTCTCTATTTGGAGCTTTGACCCCACCCCCAAACACACCCAGGTTCCCAATTTCAGCCTAGAGAGATTCCTCATCATACACAGGACAGGGCAAGTTCCTGCCCTTGTTCTTCCTACCCCGAGCCACACCCTGAAGGAACCTAGAAACCATATAGCCCCTCAAGTTCAGTCCTGTCATCAGAAGACAGGGCTTGAACAAGCTGGCTTATGTAAGGCTGACCTCTGACCGATCTAATTCTGTTAACAACTTGATGAGATTAGCTCTTTAGTTTCTCAGCTGAATGAATTGTATCCATACCTGGGAGCAGTTAAGGTTGCTTTGGTAGCTGTGACCCCACAGGGTGAACACCTTCTATACGAAGAGCCCTTGGGTGAGAGGCCCGTGGTTGCTTCATCCTTTTATCTTCATGTGCGATGGGGTTGGAGCCCCGAGAGAAAAGTGTGTTCCTTGCCCAGCCTGGATATGGCAATAAGCCTGTAGGGGCTGGCGGGTTCAGTTTAAGTGGTACTCAGGGTGGACACATCCTGAACTGTAGTTGTGTGTTGTCTCCTCCCTCCCCTTTGCTGTAAAGGACACCATTAGGGAAACTGACAACACTTGAACAAAGTCCATAGATTGTGCTACAGTATTGTGTCAATGTTAATTTCTTGATTCAGTAATTCACCCGGTATTTGAGAGGATGTCATTTTTAGGAAATTCACACTGAAGAGGTAAAGGACATCCTGTGTGCATTCTATTCTAAAGGGACAGAGAAAAAAAAAAAAATACAGGGCGCGCGTGCGCGCGCGTGTGTGTGTGTGTGTGTGTGTGTGTGTGTGAATGTAATTAGCTATTAACTTTTGGGGGTATTTTGGTGAAGGGTGTATGTAAGGTCATTTTACTATTGGAGCTTTTCTGTAAGCCTGAAATATTTTTAAGAATTCAATAGAAATCCCCTATGTGCTGGGAGGGCCCTTGTGAGTGAAAGTTGGGGGGTGGTGTGAGGAGACGGGGAGAGGACAAGAACCCAGCATGGGGACCCTCGAGTGGAGGGATGAAGACATCTGGGTACGGACAGAAGAGCAAGTAGATAGCACCAGAGGGGCCACCCCTGGGGACCGTGGCCAGCCAAGAGAAGGGAGAAACCACAGCTGCCCAGAGGTGCAGCTCCGTGTGGTCCTGGGGAAGGCAAACTACAGCGTAGGAGGCTTAGGCAGAGTGGTGGACTAAGGAGCTGTGAGTGTGGCAGGGATCCCGTGGGGAGTCAGCCACATTGAAGGGTGTCGGGTCACACTTGGCGCTCCTAGCTGCTCTCCCTGAGCAGGGTCAGTAGCTGTTGGGATTTCAGCAGCCAGCATTGCACTTGTCACAACAAACTCGGGGAGTGGGTTACCCACAGGAGACTAAGGAGGAAAATCCCGGTAGGAGATTGGGAGCTAGTTCCTCTCAGTCCTTTGGAAAACTACCTCAGCTGCCACAGTGTCTCCGTTGCAGTGGCTTTTGGTTTACAAGCTGCTGGTTCAAGTCTGATCACTGCCAAAGTACTGCTTTGTCTAAAAGTAATACATGGAGGTTTTGGGGGTGGGGGGAGGTGAGGGTTGGTGGTAGTAGCACTCAAATCCAGAGCTTCCACACTGAGCTAAAGCCTCAGCCCTTTTTATTTTGAGACACAGTGTCACTCATTTGCCCTGGCTGGGCTTGAATTTGCAATCCTCCTGCCTCAGTGTCCCAGAGTCCTGAGGTTATAGACCTGCTGTGTGAACATTTTTTACTGTAAACGATTAATAGCAAACAGAACAGAGGGCTGGTGAGGTAGCTCAGTGGGTTTAGGCAAATGCGGGGACCCGGGTTCAGTCCCCAGCATGTCATGCCACCTCCCCCCACCCTGGCATGCTGAGCCGGCCGCCCAGTCCACACTGAGGTGACCGCTGAGTGCACACCTGTAATCCCAGTGCTGCGGAGGCTGAAAACAGGAGGATCACTACGAATCTGAGCTGCGTAGTGAGACCCTGTACCAAATCACCAAATACATTTTTAAAAGAAGGATCAAAGCAAACAGAACAAGGTAGAGGCCTCTGCCGCCCCCATGGTAACCAGGGGAGACCGTTCATCCCCTTAGAGTCCTTTTCCACAGTGGCCGGGACTGTGGGCAGTGGGGCTGTCACCTTCCAACTTTGTCCCCTTGAGCCGGTTACTTTTCTCTGCACCTCTCTTGTCTCATCTGCACATTGACAATCCTGACAGTCCAGACCTTTTGGGGGCTGTTGTAAGGACAGCCACAAAACTCAACCCTGGAACAGTGCCTGGCACATAAGTGCTCAAGAAACCTTGGCCTCTGCATCTGTCAGCATGTAAGATCCTATTTTATTTCCAAACAACAACAAAGAAAGGCCCACCGTGGTGATATCTACACAGAATTCCAGCTACTCTGGAGGCTCAAGCAGAAGGATCATGAATTCAAGGCCAGCCCGGGCTTCATCATGAGACCCTCTCTCAAAAAGAAAAAAGGCTGAAATGTAATTCAGTGAAAATCCTACTCTGCGTATCTGTGTCCGCAAGGCCTTAGCTGCAGATAACTCGCTTCTCAGCTGGCTTGAGGTCAGCACAGAGGGGCTTGCGCTACAGACCCTGAGGTGTTTCCCGACATAGTAGGTGCTTGGTCCACATTGAATGGATGGGAAGAAAGTGAGCTCGAAGACCATGAGCTGGTGCAGTGGAGAGGCCGGGAGGGAGTGCTCTCCACTGAGGCTTGGACGAGAGCAGGGCAGTGGCCTATTTGGGGGGTGGGTAAGGAGCCCTGGGATCTTGTGCAGAGTCAGGGTTCCCTCCTGAAGACACAAGTGAGAATTGGGGCTCCCACTGGAGTTCTGCAGCCTGGAGGCATGCCAAGAGTCAGCAGCAGGACATGAAGGCTGGTACCCTCGGTCGCCGGGTCCAACTGTAGAGGGTGAGGCTCGGGGGCCTGCACTGCAGGCCAAAGGGCAGGCTGCAGGAGCCTGTGCTATCCTGGCATGTGTGAGCTGACCCAAGAGCCCTCAGTGTCATCAGGCAATTTCAAATTCTCTGCCGTGTATTCAGTGCTTTGGGGGTTTCTCAGACATTGGAATTATTGGGTGGTTTTTTTTTTTTTTTTCTGTATTGCAGGGAAAGGCACTGGGGAGATGGGGAGATGGCTCAGTGGAATAAGCGCTTCCCTGGCAAGCACAAGGGACTGGTTCAATTCCTGGTTCTGCAAAAAAAAAAAAAAAAAAAAAAATCAACATGTATTGTAGGGAAGAGTCTACAGGGTGTTTGGGGTCTCACTACTAGATCAGACTCTTAGTGATTCTCCTATTTACAGCCTCCCAAGTGCTGGGATTACAGGCATGTCCCACAATGCCCAGTCTCAATCGCTATCTCAGTGCTCCCTGGAATAGGGCCAGCATGGCAGGCCCGTGGAAGTAATTATTTAAAAAATCTTATTCTCCACATTTTAGCAGGAAACAAAAATAAAATGTGCTGTTTAGGGGTCCTCCTTGTGGGCAGACTGGAGACCATTGGTGTAGGCACTGGCCCCGCAGGTCTCCCACTTAGACCCGAGGCCCCCTACACTCTGTCTCTATTGGAATTCTCGTCAGAGAGGTGATGGTTCGCAGCTCATAAGCAGCGCCAATTCTGTTCATTCCCAGAGCACAGGGAGTCTCCTCCTGCCACTGTGCTGTTCTCACACCTGGCCCTGGGGCATGGCTGGGGCTGCCCGAGTTCTGAGCCTTGTGCAAGCTTTGCTGCCTCTGCTTTCAATGGGGAAAGAGCAGCCAGCACTGGGTAGTTTGGGACGGCAGCGTCCGGCTGGGTCCTGGCTTGGGCAGGCGCTGGGCATGACTGCTGTGTGCCCCGCAGCGAGACCCTGGGCCTGTCACCAGCTCACTGTGCACCGTTTTATCTATAGGGAGGTTCACAACCAGTCAGTACAGGCCAAATGCTTAGAGTAGGGTCTGGCAAACACTTTCCATGTGAGGGCTGGGGAGATGGCTCGGTAGAATATGCACTTCCCTGACAACCAAACAACTTCCACATGAGCTTCCTATGGTTCTTTCTGATAATATAATTTTCGTGGCCCTACCCTGAAATATTTCTACCACTTTCAACCCTTCTGTCATTTACATAAACACTTTGTTTTCTTAATTCTGAGGCAAGGTCTGACTATATAGTCCAGGCTGGCCTTAAACTCATGGCAATCCTCCTGCCTCAGCCTGCCAAATGCTAGAATCATAGGCATGTGGTGCCACGCCCACCTAAACAGATGCCTTTTTTTTTTTTTGGTGGTACCAGGAATTGAACTCGGGACCTCGCGCCTGCTAGGCAGGTGCTTTTATGTCACTGAGCTGTCTCCCCGGGCCTCAGATGCATTCTTAATGGAAGAATCTCACTATGACAAGGTGCACAGCCTTCACAGTGCCACTGTAGCCACTGGACACACTGTCTACCTGGGGTGCTGAGACTTGGTGACGGTGAGGGGGAGCCCACAAATGGGGACAGTAATGTAAAGAGGGCCACCAAACACTGGTGGAAGTAGAGATCACCCTAAGATCCAGGAGCAGTCTACTGAAAATCTGTTAGCATCAGTTGCCACTTCTGTGGGGAAATCAAGATGTTTTTCAGATCTCTATGGAACACAGAACCCTAAAACGGCCCTAAGTGATGCGGCTGACATAAAACAGCCCCTGAGTCAGAGCGGAGGCTTGCCGTGACAGAGCACCTTCATTCCTCATGGTGATTTATCTGACTTCTTCTTCTGGGGATTTGCACGAGGTTTTGCTTTTTGAGTGTTTCCTTCCTGTGAGGACGAGCAGCCTCCTGGGTGTGCAGAGTGGCCAGCCCTGGATGACAGGGTCCGGCAGGGGGACAGATAAACTGGGGTCTCAGGGGAGCCAGTGAGGCTTGGGGGCCGCTGGCCCTGCCCTGCAGAGGCAGCTGCTCCTTGAGCTGAGCTGCTTGAGCTGAGCAGGAGCACGGAGCAGGAGGGAGGAAGGGGAGGACTTGGCAGGGTAGGGTGGGGAGCAGTGGTCCTGTGCTGTGTAGCGCCGTGTGCGGGACCCCTCAGGGTCAGGACCCGTGCTCCTGCCAGCAGAGACAAAGGCCTTCTTTATTGCTGCACAGGCGATCTAGGGACTGAAGCCCTCAGATGGCAGGCGAGCTTGAAACCAAATCAAGTTGACCAACAACCTTCGCTTGCAGTCACGTGACCTCACCGCTACTCCTGAATTTCCTGTTTGGGGTTTTATTAGCTTTCAGTGAAAGGCGACATTGTGAAGAAACTCAGATTAGAATTCAACTTATAAAACAGCTGAGTAAGTGAGAAAGTGGGATGGAGGAGCCAGGGAACTGCCTCGAAAATCGCTGAGCGATTACTCAACAGAATGAGAACCCAAGCTCCACTGTCTGTTTTGGAGCCAGGGAGTAGGGCAAGGAACGAAGAGCAGGCCAGGAGAGGTGGCAGTGGTGTCCTTATTCCTGGTCTCAGGGGCCTACAGGATCGCTGATCTGGGGAGGATTTCCCACTGTCAGGAGCTGGTGTGGGACTCACAAACAGACTGGTGAGCAACCCACCCTGGCCAGGACCGCAGGCCGGAAATGGCTTTGGGATTCCGGACTGAGTGGGGGCCTAATGGTAGGTGGGAGGATTTCAGGAGCTGAGGGGAAAACCATGAAAGTGAGGGAGCAGGCGTCCGGATAAGTGAGGCAGCGAGGAACCTCGTCCTGCTGGCCCTGTAAAGAAAAATGGGCTGGGGACACAAGGGCTTCAAGTTGGAATCATGGAAAAAGAACGAAGTTATCCTCCAAGAATGGAGTTGTAATCCAATTCCTTGCCTGCTGGGCACAGGGGCCTCAGTATGTGTCTTAGCTGCGTTGTCCCAAGTATTCTCATCTATAAAATGGCAAACCACTGATCTTTTAAAAAGAAAATGTGGAAGAGACAATAAAATAAAATCCAAAATTTCCTGAATTCTAATTACCAGAAACAGGCAGCCGTTGAGAATTTTGTCTGTTTCATGTTTATGAGAAAGGATAAAATTGCAGATATCTAAACTAACACCCGGGACTCCTTGTGGCGCTCGGATTCTGGGGCAGCGGTTCTCAGCTCTGGCTCCGCGATCAACGGGGTTCTTCTGGAAAACACCAGTCCCTGAGCTCCACCCTAGAGCAATTAAATCCTAAACTCTGGGAAGGAAGGCCAGGCAGCTGTGTGTTTTCAAAAGCTCCCCAAGTGGTTCCAATGGGCAGCCCTGGGGTGGGAAGCATTGTTGGGGATGAACTGGTCGGATTTGAAGATTGAGGTTTCTTTCCAGATAAGTTATGCAAGATCATTTATTTTCCTCTTGTTTTCCTTAATGGATATAGATTTTCTTGAGATAAAGTCACCTACCATAAAACTCACCACTTTACTGAAGTGTGCAGTTGTGTGGTTTTAGTGTGTTCCAGAGTTGTATAACTCTTGCCGCTAATTCCAGAACATTTTCATTATCCTGAAAAGCCATGAGCACTTACTCCCCTTTATCTCCTTCCTCCAACTCCTGGCAGCCGCAGATCAACTCTGTGTCTCCATAGAGTTGAGCCTTTCTGGACATTTTGCCTAGATGGAATCGTATGACATAAGTAAGGCCTTTCGTAGCTGGCTTCTTTCCCTTAGCAGTAATGGCTTCGTGCTGTGGTGTGAATTAGTACACAGGTTTTTTGTTTGTTTGTTTATTTTGCAGTACCAGGGATTGAACTCAGGACTTTGTACTTGCCAGGCAAACACTTATTCTACTGAACTCTCTCCCAGGCCCTAAGTACATGTTTTTTTTTTTTTTTTTTTGGTGGCTCAATACTACTGCGTTGCATATTTTGTTTTTCTATTCACTAGTTAATTGATATTTGGATTGTTTCTGTTCTTGGTTACTACGAGCACTACTGCAGGGTCATACACATTTAAGTTTTATGAGTACCGATAGCTTGAGTTAGTCTGAAGATTGCCCCTCAAGGTGGGATTCCTCGTCATAGAGTAACTCTGTATTTAATCAGGGGAGGGATTGCCATTCTGTTCTCCAGAAGAGTCATAGAGGGTTCCATTGGCACTGCAGTGTGTACAGGCTGACACTCTTCATCCATGCTTGTACTGTCTGTCTCTGTCTCCTCCAGAGAGTGTGAAGCAGTGCGTTATTGTAGTTTGGTTTGCATTTTCCTGTAAACTAATGATGCTGAACCCTTTATATGTGTTCATCAGTCATTGGTATGTCTTGGTCTTTGTGTGTGTACAAAGCATATTGTCTTAGTTTTTAGATTTTAAAAAATGTTATTTGTATTTGTTTGTAATAGTTAACAATTATATCACTTTGAGAAGCTGGTATATGTGTATAGCATATCTTAATTTTTAACCCCCTTCCATGTGTAACGTGACCTATCTCCACTTAAGAGAAATGTGTTTCAGGTCTTTTGACCTTTTAAAGTTGGGTTATCTTTTAATTGCTGAGAGTTTTTGCATACATTCTGAATACAAGAGTCTTACCAGAGATATGATTTACAAATATTGTCTCCATTCTATGAGCTGTCCTTTATTTTTTGGAGTGTGTCCTTTGTTTTGGTTTTTGTTTTGTTTTGTTTTTGGTACTGGGGATTGAACTCAGGACCCTGAGCTTGCCAGGCAAGTGCCTATTCTATTGAGCCATCTCCCTAGCCCCAAGAGTGTCCTTTGGAGCCTGGAAGTTTTTATTTTAATACGATTCAACCTACCTACTTCACGTGTTGTCATTTGTGTTTCAGGTATTGCATCTAAGAAACCATTGCAAAATCCCAGGTCTTACACTTGTGGTTGCCTCTGAGTTATAATTTTAGCTCTTACGTGTAAGATCTTTATCAACTCAGAGCTCATTTTGTGTGGTTGTTTCATCAACCCAAAAGATAGGATCTAGCTAGTTTATTCTGTGCAAGACAATGCAGAAATATTAGAGTGTTAGAGCAGGTTTTTTTTTTTTTTTTTTTTTCAGTACTGGTAGTTGAACTCAGGACCCTGTGCTTACTAGGCAGGCACTTAGTCTACTGAGCTATCTCTCCAGCCCTAGAGCAGGTCTTGGCACTTAGGTGCAGTGGTGAGGGAATTTAAGTTTCATGAAGTTTCAGCTAAGGAGAAAACAATGTGTCTGTAAGGTTAGGGGAACCTAAACCTTCTCCTAACTCAGAGTTGACAGGACATTGGCTCTTTTTTTTTTTTTTTTTTTTCTTTTGTATTTTAGGGAAGGGTCTACAGGGTGTTCAGGATCACACTACTAGATCGGACTTGTAGTGATCCACCTATTTGCAGCCTCCTGAGAGCTGGGATTACATGCACATGCCACTGTGCCCAGTCTCATTTGTGGTCTCACCCTGCCCAGGGGGCGGGGCCACACAGCAGGCAGGTGCTTTAATCCGCTGAACTATTTGGCCAGCCCTGTCTGTAACTCTGGCAATAGCATGTCTAATATTTGAAAGCTAGAACTAGGCCAGGTGTGGTGGTACACGCCCGTAATCCCAGCACTCAGGAGGCTAAGGCAGGAGGGAGCTGGAGGCCAGTCAGCGCTGCGTGGTGAAGTCCTGTCTCAAAGAAAAAAAAATAAGCTAGAACTTACCTTTGAGATCTTAGATATATCTTAGCAGTTCATTCACTGACATGCCCAGAACTGCTTAGCCTACCATGATTGAAATGCCAACTCAAGGCATTCTCTTTACATTCTTCCCCTATCGTGCCCCCCATCCCATGCCTTTCTTCTTCTATACTGGCAATTTAATCCAGGGCCTTATGTATGCTAGGCAAGTGCACTTAGTGTTGGGTTATATCCCCAGCCCTTTTGTTCTTTTTTTTTTTTTTTTTTTTTTGGCGGAACCGGGGATTGAACTGAGGCCTTTGCTCTTGCCAGGGAAGTGCTTATTCCACTGAGCCATCTCCCCAGACCCCTCAGACTCTTAAGTAGCAAGGATTATAGGTGTGCACCAGTGCCTGGGACCTGTCCGTGGGACTTATGGAGATCTCATAGGGAAGTTGGTGGCAGTTCTCCCACCTACACACTGCTAACCTGGCTACTTGGTGCCCTGCTGTGTGTAGGACTTTTTGCCGTGGATTTCTTACCTGGCACTCTCTGCTGTCCTCGGCCTGGTGGGGCTGTGTGCCAAAGGGTTAGTGGTTTTACGCCAAGTTAAGATTTTGATTGAAAGTGGTTAAGGTGTGGCAGAAAAATGCTATATGAGCAATCAGGGTTCTTCATGCATGTTAGGGGACAGTGATCCTACTACTGATAGGTGAGCCTAGGCTCCGGGCTTGGTATTCTTGGTAAATTATCATTTTATTTCATTTTTTGAAAATTCCATCCCAGAGCCTCTAATCCCACAACTAGTGCATACTGAATGCTAGATTATAGCAAGGGCTTGTGCTAGTAGCAAAATCTTGACTTGCTAGGGGGCCTTTGATCTTGTTCAATGTATCATAATTTAAGGGTCTTTATGAGCTAAGTGTTGTTCTTTTTTGCAGGGGGAGGGGTACCTGAGATTGAACTCAGGCAGGACCTTGCACTTGCCAGGCAGAAACTTATGTTGCTGAGCTATCTCCCCAGCCCCAAGGCACTGTTCTTGATGCTGAGAATCCAGAGAAAAAGATATCTTCCTTCAAAAAGTTTATAGTTTAATAAAGGAGATTTTCACTGAATTAAAATTGCTACATTTTACTGCAATTTTAAGAAAAAACTATAAGGAGAGATTTTGCTGTAGTGAAAAAGACAATCCAGGGTTCTAACAATTTGTTTTCATTTTTTTTAAAAAAAAAACTTTTAATTAATTAATTAATTAGTTTGTTTGTTTGTTTGTTTGTTACAGGGTCTCGCTATGCAGCTTGAACTTGTAGTGACCCTCCTGTCCCAGCCTCCCCAGTGCACCACCATACCCATTTTTGGGATGGACCATGTTGGCATGGCATGTGGTACTGGGCCCGGAACCCAGGTCCTTGCACTTGCCAGGCAGGCACTTAGACTGCTGAGCTATCTCCCCAGCTCCACAATTTGTTTTTAATGCACTACACGGTAAATCCAGTCTCCTGAATGTGAGTGTGGGCTCCTTCGTTGGTCAGAAGTGTCCTTCTGATAGTCAGGGACTACGTAGTACTTGATCACCAAAAATGTCCTGGTCACCTTTGCTCCTCATGTCAGAGTTTGCTCAGACATGTCCTGAAGCAGAGGAATTTCACCCCGCATTTCTTTTTATTAAAATTTTTAAATTCATTTTAATGAGAAAAAAAGATAAAAATATCAGTGAAACAGTTTCAAAACAGTTCAGGACAGTTGCAATAATTCACACATTGCATATTTTTGTCTTCATGATAGTTATTTAGAGGACAAGATGCAGGCATGATATGTTCTCTAAACAATATTAGTACAAACTTTCTTGTCATTGAACTAAGAGAAAGTGGCTGTAATCTCGTATCGCTGCGCGTTTCAATAACTCACCTGAGCATCCTTTGATAATTGAGGGAGGAGTCTCTTGCTTCTATGAACCTGGCAAGCAGAACTGATGGTTGATGGTCACCGATGCTGGAGTCCAAGTTCCTTCCTGCCAGCCTGCCGTGAGCACGAAGCAGTGGCTGCTCGTGGCTGTGTCCCTGGCCCCTTCTCCCAGCCCAGCCTCCCCACATCCTGCTGGCTCCGTCTCCCCCCCCCCGGGACTCCCTTTCCACGTCACTTCCCGTCCTCTAGTGTTGAAAGGGTCCCTCCATTTTTCTTTCCATCTCACCCTTAGACTCTCATCCCAAACATAGATTGGTATTTTGTGTGCGCCCAGCTGTCTTCCCCGCTTCCTCCCTGCAAAAGCAACAGTTCTGTCTGTTGTTGTCCACTCCAGAAAAGCTGAGATCCTTACCATTTTCGGAGTGATTTCTGGTTACATGTTGGTCTGCTGCAGTTCCGTATTGTGCGATGCAATTTTAGCTTTTGTCACACATCTAAAACTCAGTACACAAGGTTCAGCGGAAAGAAAGCTGCTGGAATGATGGGAACAGTCTTTTTTTTTTTTTTTTTTTTTGTGGAAGGTACAATTCCAGGGGTACTGTTTGCGACCACATTTTTGTATCTTGAGACTATCTTTTATTGAGCATGTGATGGATAGCAAAAAAAATGTGTTTTCTTCCCTTTAGAATCAGTATAAAACTGTTAAGAAGAAGGTTACTTTTCAAAATATTCTGGGCTCGCCGGGTCCCGCTTCACGTGTGTGTCTTTGGCTTTCCCTCTACTCCCCGTCCGCTGCAGATTTTACAGGAATCACTGGTCACAGAGTCACAGCCCTCTCTGAAAGCTCTGCCTCCTCCCAGGCAATGGGAACAACACCCGCTGCTACCGTGCCTATTGCGTTTCCGGATTAGGACAAGGTTTCCACTTCCCCTGTGTCTGTCCTACAGCCACATACATGTCCAGGGAATCCGATTTACTACGGATCTGCCGTTGAGACAGGGGTGGAAATCAGTAGACTAAGGCAGTTGAATCTCGATGCACCTACAATCCTGGAGAAAAGGAGGCGCCAGCCTTGAGTGGATTTACGTGTCACAGGTTAACATTAATCCCATGGGTCCCCTTCATCCCAGGTCCTGCTAGGGCTTCTTCCAGCAGCCCTGCTCTGTCTCCCTGCCCCCCGCCGCTGCCCTCAGGAGGCCTCCGGCCCAGCACAGATGTGGCCTTGGCTGGACTGTCCTGCTTCCCCCCAGGGTGGGCTGCCTCTCGGGTGTCCCTGAGTAGACCAGAATTTGAGCAGATGACAGCTGCACAGGGATGTCGGGGGCTGTGGGTGTGCCCTGGCACAGCAGTTAGGACAGTAAAGATGGAAACAAAAAAGCAAAAGAGTCATGACCTGGAAACCCAAAGGCCAGATCAACCCTTACTGTGACCAGCGAGAGGAGCCAGGGCTCCTCCAAGGAGGGTGGGGAGTTCTCACCTGGCCCCTGGTAGAAGGGATGGATGGCAGTGGGGAGGGCTTAGTTCCGAACCTGGGTGCTCAGTGGGGAGAGGTGCTGCACTGTGATTCCAACACTCAGGAGGCTGAGGCAGGACGATCAACACTAGTACACGGCCAGCCTGGGCTAAATAGTAAGTTCAAGGCCAGTTTGAATTACATACCCACGCCCTATTTCAAACAAACAAAAAACCAGAAACCCAAAAAAACAAAAATCAAACAAAAGAAAAACTTGTTTCTTATTTATGTGGGCCTCCTCCTCTCATAAGGAGTAACAAGGAAGCAAGCAAGCTCACTTGTTACATGCCAGGCATCAATCATTCTACTTATTAAGCTGGTCATGCAGATAGGAGGCAGGGTCTTAGTATGTGTAGTTCAGGCTGGTCTTGAACTTGTGGTGATTCTCCTGCCTCAGCCTCCCAAGAACTAAGATTATAGGCACGGGCCACCATACCTGCTGGCCTCAGCTAATTTAATTCTCACCAAGGCCCTGTGAGATGGTGGCTCCTGTCAGTATCGTTTCATCTTCCCCTATACAGGGAGGTGATCAGTGTGGACCGAGGTGTCTGGGCCTCACAGCTGTGGGACAGGCTCTTGGGTAGGGATTCAGGAACGGCTGCTGGAGGAACCTCATCTCTTGGGGCGGCATTCGGTGCTCAGGGAGGGCAACATGTCCGCGCTCTGAGATGTGAGGCTTCCCGGACTGGGTCACTTACCAGGACGCAGGTGTGTCCCAACAGAGACTTTAAAACATGCATTATCCCCTTGCTGATTAATTTAGGGGTCATTTTCCTATTGAGAACCTAAGACAGTTACTTCCACGCTGTGAGCTGAGGGGTATGGCTGTGGTGGTGGTGCTGCTGCTGCTGAAGTCCTTAGTCTTTATTAGTATGACCTGAAGTTGGTCAGTATTTCTGCCCTTGCAGGCCATTAGGAGGATTCCGTGCGTGGTAGACAGGGCTGACTTGTGGCAGGCTCCCTGCAAAGGTAAGCCTCTCTCGGTCCTTTGCAGGAGGTGCAGGAGCTGGATAAGATTTCACAGAACAGGATGAATTATTGGACCCACTCCCCAAGCCCCAAGCCTATAATTCAGGACAGAAGGGCTATCTAAAACCGCATTAAAATCATATTCCAGGCCACGGATGGGGACCTAGCACAGCTGGGCTTGTGCAGGTGCGTGCTGTGTGGTTTACAGCTCAGGTGACTTGTGTCCACTGGCCCTGTTTCCTTTCTGCTGCACTTGTACAAAGTCAAAAATACCATGTCAGAATCCAGACTTCTAGTTTGTCATGAAAAATCAAGAAGAAAAACAATGCTGAGCTCAACCCCCTGCACTGCAGTGTTCTCAGAGCTCCTTGGATGGGCTGTGGCTGCCCTTCCTGCCGAGCAGGGCTAAGTTTGAATCCCAGTCCCACCACTTACCTGCTGGTGTACCTTGAGCAGCTTACCTGACCTCCCTGGACATTGGAGTAGCGACTACCTGAGAGATGAGTCTGTGTTAAAAGGCTGGGCGCAAGGCCATCTCATGGGCCACACCCCGTAATCACTGTTCCTGGTCTGGGAAGCATGCATGTGTTTGACCATGTTCATCTCAGCCGGAGGTTGATGGAGTTTGGGGGGAACTGTCCTGCGCAGGACATGGGGCTAGCTCAGGAGAACAGTGCAGCAGGCTTGCTGTTGAGTGTCTGTGAACACGTTCCAGCACTGCTGCTCTTGAAGATTTTCTCCTGTTTCCATGTGAGTTGTGTTAGGCTTGGGCCTTGGTCCATATCAAGCACCTTTGGTCCCTGCAAAAAAGGGTATGATCCTGGGTTGGGCGAACACAGCCCCCTTCAGCACAGCAACTCTCACTGCTAAGAGCAGTCACAGCGGCCACTGCCATGGAAAGGAGTGGTCCCAGGGCCCGGTAGAGAGAGCTAGAAGTGTGCCTCGCCCCAGCAGACCCTGCCCAGAAGACCCTGCCTTGCCCCCGCAGAGTGAGAGAAAGCGTTGTGGACAAGCACAGGAGGCTGCATTTTTTTTTTTTTTTTTTTTTTTTTT
>PVKA01047573.1:0-14251 GCA_004027165.1 Ctenomys sociabilis | reverse complement strand
CCAGATTGAAAATTAAAGATTTTGCTGGGCATGAGGGCACTCACCTGCAGTTCCAACACCCTGGGAACCTCAGGCAGGAGGATTGCAAGTTTGATCCTAGCCAGGGCAATATTGCAGCATAGAGCCTGTCTCAAAACGGAAACAGTAAAAATAAAAGAGGACTGGCGGCGGCCTTGGTGCAAAGGCTCTGGGTTCAGTCCTCAGTACCATGGACAGACACAGGCACGCACACACACAGCTTTTTCTCATGGCTCTAAATATGTCTAACCTCTGCGTTAGTACATTTCTTAGGTGTATAGGCAGGCACATTCTGTGTTGATAGGCTCTTGTGGTAGGTAGTTGGCAACAGTGGAGTGGTTCTGGTTATGAAGATGTCTTCCACATCTTTTTCCACTTTTTTAAAAGCACTTGGGAAGCTCTTAGCTCTTAAAAGCACTCCTAGCACTTGGGAGGCTGAGGTAGGAGAATTGCAATTAGCTGAGGGCCAGCCTGGTTATACATACTGAGTTCAAGGCCAGTGTGAACTACGTAGTGAGATCCTGTGTACAAAAAAAGTGATTTTTTGAAAGAGAAGGCTTGCCTTTACAGCTTACGGTTTCCATGTTAGAAGTCTTAACAGGTAAATGAATATTGTGTACCGTGAGAATTCTCATTACTAATCATATGTTTACAGGTGGGCCAGGAAATAGAAGTCAGACCTGGCATTGTTTCCAAAGACAGTGAAGGAAAACTCATGTGTAAACCAATCTTTTCCAAAATTGTATCACTTTTTGCGGAACATAATGACCTTCAGTATGCTGCTCCTGGGGGTCTTATTGGTAAGGATTTTTCTCTGGCTCCTTTTCTTTTAATTTGTTAATATCCGTAAATTTGTTATGGGAAGTAGATTACTCAAAGGTATATTGTAGATTTCTTTTTTTTTTTTTCTGTATTTTAGGCAAGGGACTACAGGGTGTTCAGAGTCTCACTACAAGATCTGACTTAGTGATCTGCCTGTTTACAGACTCCCAAGAGCTAGGATTACAGGTTCATGCCACTGTGCCCAGTCTAGGTTGTTGCTGTCTCAACGCGCCCTAGGGGCGGGGCCAGCAGGCCAGGCCTCACCTGGGATTGAACCCCTGTGCCTGCTTGCAGGCACTTTTTGTGTGTGTGTGTGTGGAACTGGGGATTGAACTATGAAGACAACAATATGCAATGTGTTATTTTTTATTTATTTATTTATTTATTTTTTTGCAGTACCGGGGGTTGAACTCAGGACCCTGCGCTTGCCAGGCAAGCGCTTATTTTACTGTGCTATCTCCCTGGCCCCTGTATTAATTATTGTAACTGCCCTAGTAATCTGTTTTGAAACGTTTCATTGCTATCTTTTTTCTCATTAAAATGAATTTTTAAAAATTATTGCTTTTCATTTATAAGACAGTGTTTTGAGCTGGGTATGGTGATGTGCCTGTAATCCCAGCACTTGGGAAACGGAAACAGGAGCATCACAAGTTCAAGACCATCCTGGGGTATATTGCAAGACCCTGACTCCAAAACAAACAAAAAAGTAATATATATGCAAATATATATGTACATAAACATACAACACTTTTTGGATTTTTTTGAAACAGTCTCACTATTATTGCCCAGGCTAGCCTACAACTCCTGGACTGGAGCAGTCCTCCCACCTCAGCCACTTGAATAACTGAGACTTTGGGCATTGCCACTGTACCTGATTCCTATGCATAATTGCAGATCATTTAATCTGTACACTGTGTAAGGTCGAGAGTGGTTGCTTTGTGTGTATGTCTTACTGGAAGGTTAATGATAGAGCACTTGCAAAGCTTGTACAAGGCCCTGGGTTCAAGCCCCAGCAAAGCTCCCCCCCGCCCCAGGTTCCTAATGTCAGTTGAATGACAGCAGATTATGTTTACACTGAAGGGTAATAAAAGAAGATATTTCTACCTGGGCATGGTGGCCCATAGTACTAGGTACTTGGCAGGCTCAGGCAGGAGGATCATTTGAGTCCAGGGGTTTAAGGCCAGCCTGGGCTCAAATATAAGGTGGGGAGAGGGAGCAGGGAGATAATCTCTGCTATATAGGGATTACTATAGCAATTTAAGGCTTTTCTAGTTTTAATTTAGGAACACTTCAAACTTAACAGTAGAAAATAGAGATTACGAAACCATAGCCTTAAGTAGCATCACTCAGCTTCAGCAGTTTTCAGTATCTAATCAGTTCTTGTCTGTATAGCTTCTCCCTTTTCTTCTACCAAGATGGTGCTTTCTTTATTTTCTTTTTTATAAAAATTTTATTGAGAAGTAGCAATGAGACAGTTTCAAAACAAATTAGGACAGTTATAATAATTAATTCATTGCATATTGTTGTCTTCATAGTAGTTATTCATAGTACAAGATGCAGACATGATATCCTGTCCAAACACTATTAGTACCTCTTTTTTGTTTGTTTGTTTGTTTGTTTGTATCTGGAATAAGACTCAGGGCCTTGTTCTTGCCAGGCAGGCTGTGTGTGCTGAGCTGTATTCCTGGCAGGATACATTATTTTAAAGTGGATCTCTGTAATTGGATGCGAAGTCTTTAAGCTATCTCTGTGATCAGTGTGGCGGGAGGGAAATGGCATGCAGATATTCTGCAAGCCACTCATTTTGAGTTTTGTATCTTTTAGCCCGTAGTGGGCATAGAATATTCTCTCCTTATCCTTTGTTTAGAATTTAAATGAGGAGACTGTTCTCAATTGTTCAATGAACCTGTGAGTTTACTGTTCTCTTCCATCACATAAAATGGGTGTTCTGTTATGCTCATGTAATTGTTATGTATGTGGGTATGAAAATACAAGTATATATTAAAATGTATAGATTTTGCTATGCTTCTTTGGCTAAGCTTTTGAGCAAATACTTCCAAGATATATCAGGAAATAAAAACTGGTCTGTCTACATTTTTCTCTTACATAGGAGTTGGCACAAAAATCGACCCCACCTTGTGCCGAGCTGACAGAATGGTGGGCCAGGTCCTTGGTGCAGTTGGAGCTTTACCTGAGATATTCACAGAATTAGAAATTTCCTATTTCCTACTTAGAAGGCTTCTAGGTGTACGCACTGAAGGTGACAAGAAAGCAGCAAAGGTGAGTGCGTTTCCTAATTCCAGTTTCCAAATAAGTTGAAAAAAAGTGACGTTAAAAGCCAGTTTTGCATCTTAGTCTTTTATAGTTAATATGGAATTCAGGTAAGTCAGTTTGACTTCCTAAAAACAGAACAGCTTTATGGCAGTTAGTTTAAGATCAAAACACAAAAATAGGGAAAGTATTTGTGTCATGTGTGATGTAAACATGATATTCCTAATGTCCATATGGGCTTTTTTTTTTCTTCTTCATAACGGGCTTTTAAAAAAACATTTTGAGATAAAGTTTTACTTTGTAGTCTATGTTGGCTTCAAACTCATGATTCTCCTGCCTTGACCTCCTGATTATAGGAGGATTAAAGGCCATGTGAACTTTTTAAAAAAGCCTTTTAGTGGGGCTAGGGTGATAGTTTGGGCAGTCTAAGCACCTGCCTGGCAAGTGCAAGGACCCAGGTTTGATCCCTGGTACCACATGCCATGCTGGCCTCAAAACCTCAGGTACATTGCTGGTCACCAAAATTGGGCATGATGTGAACACCTATAATTCCAGCCCTGGGGAGGCTGAGACAGGATTTAAATTTTTTTTAATGTTAAAGGGAGTTTTAATAGGACTACTTGCAGAGATTGAAAAATTACTAGCCCTGTGTGGGAAATAAGCAGTCATTCTTCTTGGGAAAGTACAACTTGGTAGTAGTGGGTTTGTTTTTGTAAGATAAGGTTTTCTTTGTACTTTACGCTGGGTTTAAGCTGACTGTAAGGGCCGACAAGATAGCTGAGCAGACTAAAACACCTGCTTAGGCAAGCACAGGGACCAGGGGGTTCAATCCCCAGCACCACATACCACACTGGCCCCACCCCCAGGTATGTTGAGCCAGCAACCCACTCCAGATGTGGTGGTGCACACACCTGTAAACCCGGCACTGGGGAGGCTGAAAACAGAAGGATCATTATAAGTCCAAGCTACGTAGTGAGACTGTACACTAAGTACATTTAAAAAATAAATAAGAAAAATAAGTAAACTGACTGTATTCCAGGCTGACCTTCAACTTGCAGTGATCCTCCTGCCTCAGCCTCTCAAGTGCTGAGATTTAAAGGGGGTTTTAATAGGACTACCACCATGTCCAGTTGGTGGTATGCAGCATGTCCAGTTGGTGGAGCTTACTGAGAGAGAAATTTGGTATTTATTAACATTTGAAATTTACTAACACCTTGCTCTAGCAAACTTCACTCAGAACAAATATAAATAGCTTACCTACATGCCTATAAAATTTTTTTTTCTTCTTTTTTTTTTTAATGTATTTGGTATAGGGTCTTACTACATAGCTTGGACTTGTAGAGATCCTCTTGTTTTCAGCTTCGCTAATGCTGGGATTACAGGTGGGCTGGCTCAGCGTACCCTCGGGGCAGGCCAGCTCAGGTTTATCATTCTTTTCAGAATTCTTTTATTATAGACTATTTTTGCCTCATCAGATTTTTAAATAAAATTTCAGAATTGAATAAGAAAATAACGATAGTTATTACACTGCATACTGTTATCTTCAAAATAATTACTCAAACCAAAAAGATTCTTAGGAAAAAGAAACAATAATACCAAAGTTTGTTTTCAACAAACTAAGATAAACTAGTGGTATAAACGAATGTGAAATCATTCAAACAGTGACCTGAACTTGGACATTGGACTTAAGTAGCCAGCACAGCGATAATGGGAATCACAGCTGGTAATTCATTTAATCTTTGAAGCAACCATGTATGGCAGGTATTAGCTGATTTGACAGGATCTTGGGAGTTCCAGTAGCTGGCTTAGGGGTCTGGTGGACTTAGAGCCCCAGCATCATCTTTTTTTTTTTTTGAGATGGGGTCTCACTATGCAGTTTAGGCTGGCCTTAAGCTCACTTTGTAGCTCAGGCTGGTCTCGAACTCACAACAATCCTCCTACCTCAGCCTTCTGAGTTCTGGGATTACAGGCCTGCGCCACCATGCCCAGCTAGCATCACCTTATTAACTCCCACACAGCCATCCTCTGTATAGGAAGATCTTTACCTTATTTCTTATACAAGTTGAGCATCCCCTTTTGAATCCACAGCCTTTACACTGAGCTATATCCCGTCTTTTTCTGTTTTTAAATGCATACTCCATAAGTTGCCCAGGCTGGGTTTAAACTCATGATCCTCAGCCTCTTGAATAGCAGTGATGATAGATAGGCAGCCCTGCAACTGTCAGTTGAGCATTATCCTCAATTCCGAAAGTCCAGAATGCAAACTTTTTGGGATACCAACATGATGCCACAAGTGGAAAATACCACTTTTGACCTCATTGACAGTGACAGTTGAAACAGAAACAGTAACAGATGTACAGAAAATGACATAACAGCAACAAAAGAAAAATAAAAGGGTTGGGGATGTGACTCAGCAGCAAACCACCTACCCAGCAAACAAGGTCATGAGTTTGAATCCCAGTACCACAAAAACAAAATAAAACGGGCTGGGAAGATAGCTCAGCGGTCTAAAGCGCCTGCTTAGGCAAGCTCTCAGGAACCACGGTTCAATCCCCAGCACCACATGCCGTGCCAGCCCCTCCCCCAGCGTGGGCTGAGCTGACCCCCCCACAAAAATAAATTAATTAATTAAATAAAAATAAAACAGTGATGTAAAATTATTTTCAGGCTGTGTATATGAGATTATAGAAAACATAAGTGAACCTGGTGTGGTGACACACACAGTAAGTCAGCATTGAGGAAGATCTTAGCATTCAAGGCCAGCCTGAACTATACAGTGAGACCCTGACTCAAAAAACAAAACAGGCCAGGGAGATAACTCAGTGATTTAAGTGTCTGCCTGACAAGCACAAGGACTTGGGTCCAATCCCTGGTACTACATGCCCCTGTTCCCCTGCCAGGCCCCGAAACCCGGCATGATGGCACATGCCTATAATCCCAGCGCTAGGGAGGCTGAGTCAGGATCACTACAAGTCTGAGCTATGCAAGACCCTGTACCAAATAAATGAGGGGTGAATGAATGATGGGTTTAAAGCAAGCGTAAGTGGATCATGTATTTAGACTTTGGTTCCATCCCAAGACATCTCATTACATAGTTGCAAATATTTCAAAAGCTAGAAAAACCCAAAACACTTCTGTTTTCAGTTATTCCCAATAAGGCCCTCAACCTATATACAACTTTTTCAGAATTTGAAGAAGTTTTAAAGATGTGCTTACTGCCTTGCTTTTTAAAGGCAGATCTTGTGTAAATTCAGTGAGTACCAAGCAAACCTGTTTACCACCTTTAGACAATATGTATGGTTCATGTCTCATAATGGATTTCATGGAATATTCTTCTCATGATTGACTTATTCCCATCTGTGTAGAATTCTGCTGTCTTTTGCCGAGCATTTTCTTGATTGTGGGATTTGTTTTTCCTATTCCTCTAGGTCCAAAAGCTGTCCAAGAATGAAGTACTTATGGTCAACATAGGATCTCTGTCAACAGGAGGGAGAGTTAGTGCTGTCAAGGCTGATTTGGGCAAGATCGTTCTGACTAATCCTGTGTGCACAGAGGTGGGAGAAAAAATTGCCCTTAGCCGAAGAGTTGAGAAGCACTGGCGGTGAGTATCAATCAGCCTTTGCCTGTGGGAAGGAGTCAGTTTGCTTACATTCTTGGTGGTGTACATATGAGTATACAGGCTTCTCAGAGCGCAGCAGTTTGTGTAGCTACAAATCTCATTTATTTGAAGAACTATTTTTAGCCTCGATACGTAGTTCTATATTTTAGTCCAAAGATAGCAATTGACATTCTTTTCTCATAGACACAGCCAACAAATTTAGGCTCAATATTTCTGTTTCTTTGGCCTTGCTTTTTCTGCTGGGTATTGGACTCAGGGCCTTGTTCATGCTTAATAATGAGCTATAGTCCCAGTCTGTCCTTGACCTTTTTTTTAACTTTTTACTTGTGAAAGACCTATATGCTTTTCCCAGAGAAGTAGCCCCATCCACATTTATTTACATAGAAGTCTTTTTATGAGTATTTCCAAAAGATAGGGACTCTTTATAACCACTTTAAGAAATGTGACATTGGTGAAATCTTGAGCTCTGTTTTCAGATTTCCAATTTTCCTATATGTCCCACTGAAGCCTTTTATGGCCCTTTAGTGTAGAATCCTGTGTTCATTTAGGTTTCACATCTCTTCTAATCTGGAGCTTTTGTGGCCTTTTCTTCCTTTTTTTTTTTTTTTTTTGGTGGTAGTACCAGGAATTGAACCCAGGGCTTTGCACTTTCCAGGCAGGCATTGTGTCACTGACCTACATCCCGGCCCTAGCCTTTTTAAAAATTGACCCTGCCAATTTTGAAGAATATATAGGCAAGTTATTTTATGGGCTATTCTGAAACTTGTGTTAGGTTTAGGTTATATATACCTGGTTCCTTTGCCAGAACCACAGGATATCTTACTGCTCTTCTTTGTTGAGGTTCATTTGGATCATGTGATAGAAATATTATCTAGTTTCCATGCTGCGTAGTTTCTCTTCACCCTGGCAACAAGTAAATCTGTGGAGAGACTTTTTTGTTGTTGTTTGTTTTTGATAGGGTCTCACTATGTAACTCAGTCTGACCTTGAACTTGGCAGTGATTCTCCTGCCTCAGCCTCCCAAGTATTGGAATTACAGTTGTGTGCTACCATGCCTGGCTGTGTGTGGAGAGACTTTGAACCTGTGCAAATAGCTTGGTTTTTAAAATCGGTACTGGGAAATTGAGCTCAAGCCCTAGTGCATGATAGGCAAGCACACTACTGCTGAGCTACATTCCCGTCCTTTTTTGGGGGAGGTGCGTACTGGGAATCGAACTCGGGACCTTTCACTTGCCTTGTGCTGACCCCTCCATCCTTTTTATTTTTGAATGAGGTTTTCTCTTTAGGATGGCCTGGAACACCCTATGTATTCAAAATCATGGTCCTCCTGCTTCAGCCTCCCAAGTACTAGGGTTACAGATGTTTGGTAACATGCCCAGCTTTTTTGATGAGCAGGTTTTAGACTGCTTCCTATGTCCCTATGACATGCCCCCACCATTTTTTGTTTTAACACATTTGTTTTTTGGCCCAAGATGTTCCAGACTACTACCTTCCTTGCTTCTGTATTTATTTATTTGTGGTACTGGGGATCAAACTCAGGGCCTTGTGCTTGCCAGGCAGATGCTTATCCTGCTGAGCTATCTCCCCAGCTCCTTGCTTCAGCTTTAGAATTGGCCGCTTCTCCAAACACTGGTTCCCTTTCCTGAGAAATGTTAACCTAGAAATGAAGATCTGTGTGCTAGGCGTACTCGTTGCTAAGGTGCTATTGCTTCTAGGTCCGCTGAATAACTAGAGGTAGGAAATACAAACATGTCTTCGGCTTCTGCCACCTTTTTTTCTCTCTCAAGTTAGTATTGAGTCTGCCCTTTCTGTTCTGTGTGATGTCAATCTCCACCATCATCATTTCCCATTTAAGAGTTATTGTAAAACCTCTTGCTTCATCTCATTCTTTGTTATTTAAGAGCTCAGTCCAATGTAATATTTCTAAAACACTCTGATCATGCTGTGCTGAATAATTCTTTCTAGCTTATCGTTCCTGTTAGATATTCAGGACCTTTCTGGAGGCCTACTTCACCTGCTTACCTTCTCTCCTGCTTTGTGTCTTCTGTGCTCTCTAAATAAATCTCACTACCTTGTATTCCAGTTCTCATAATTATTTCAGTCACTCTTGGCCCTCTTTGTTTTATAGAGGTTAAACTTGTTGTTGTCTTTTAAGTGAATTTGATCTGTGGTACTTTATGCCCCTTTGATTCTGTTCTTTTGTAATTCTACCAATTGGTATTATACTAATTTCCCGTGTATTTTAAGATAGGTTAAATAATAAGCCAAAAAAATCTCACAATATACAAATAATGGCACCTGTGTAAATTCTACATTGCATAGAGTGAGGCTGATTTTAAGAGAAGGGATCTTTTTTGTTGTGCCTACAAATATAAGAGGACTCTATCCAAATGAACTTTCAGATTTTGCTTCAAAATTGGTGAGTATGTTGAAGTCCTAAAAAGAGACAGAGTGAGTGTCTGAATGATCTCTACATTCACTAGAATTACAGTTTTTACCCATGTTTAAGGGAACTTTGTTCGGGAAACTCCAGGTGAGGTAGCAGTGTCCAGCCTGGCACTAGCCTAGAACAGACAGAGAAGAGGGGAGAGAAGACTGCTGTGGTTTGTGCTCTGGCACACTCGACTGTGAGGGCTCTTAGGGCGATTAATTGAAAAGGGCTAGCTGTGTTTTGATAAACTACAGGTGAGGACATTAATGGTGGAAATTTTGCTCGCTTTTCCTGCCATGCTGGCAGAGCCTATCTGCCTAGTTCTAAGAATCTTGGGGTGTAGCATGTTCTTTTTGTGGAGGTGCAGGCTTTGGGCACATTCACAAGATAAGCAGATAAAATCAGTGCATCATATAGTGTAGTAGTGGTAAGGAAGTGGGTGTAAAATTAATGACTCCTGTTTTCATTTTGCAGTTTAATTGGTTGGGGTCAGATAAGAAGAGGAGTGACAATCAAGCCAACCATAGATGATGACTGAAGAGTCCCAGTTCAGTAATGCATCTGGATGCAGCTGGAATTTTCTGAACAATTGAGGGGTATATTTTTAAAGCAATACTAGGGAACTAATTTCACACCTCATTACCTTAGTAGGTAGATGTAAGATTATTCTCATTTTTGGGTGATGAAAATCTAACCTCTAGTACTAATGTGAGGTCTCCAATAAATGTAAAAGTTGGTGTAATGTTGGATTGAATCTACATTTTACCAGAAATTAGGCATTTCCAAATCAGGTCTTATTTATACATCGATCTGGTTTGAAATGAAATCACCACAACCAGCCTTCTTTCTCTGTAGCACACATGCCACTGAACCTGCCTGAAATAAAGTTTTTCTCATTTTTTTATAATTCATCTTTGAATAGCTCTAGGCTAATGGACTGTTACTACCAGTAAAAACTAGAAGACATAAATTCTCCTTAAAAATCAGGTACTCCTTTTTTGCTTTGCTGTTTTCTACCCTCTATCAGCTATTTCTCCTCTGCCATCCCACCCTGCCCTGGAGCCAGCTGAGGATAAACTGAAACTTTTACAAACTAAGCTAAACAAACCTTTCCTCCTTTAAAAAAGAAACCAGGTACTCTTTGTTAGACCTCATATTTTATGTTGCCCTAAAAAACTTTTTAAAAAATGTTTAAATGATTACAGCACGTAACAATTACATTCATTGGGGAGCTGGTATGTAGATGTGGCACATCTTGACTCTTCACCATCTCCCGTGTTACTTTATTCTTGAAATCTTTAGTGAAAGGGAAATTAGATTCATGTGAAATTGGCCTCGAGTATGAATGCTTGTTCCACAGATGAATCTGTCCCCTATTCTTTTGGGCTAAAACACAGGAAACCTAAAGTGAAAGTTCTCACCCTCTCCCTGTGGTGCCCTGCAATTATTTCTGCATTGGTTTATACCTGAAACCTGATGGTCTTGCCCCATTGGAAAAAGCGTAGTCAATGATTGTGGACAGCTAACAAAGCTGTCTCTGGGCTTTTTTTTTTTCTCTCCATGTTGTTGGCTTGTTTAGTGTTGTGTTTTGTATTTTGTGATGCTGGGGAACCAACCCAGGGCCTACAGCATGTTAGGCAAGCACTCTAGCCCTGAGCTCCCCTCCACTCCAAGCCTTGTTTTTTGTTTTGTTTTCTTAACTGTTTGCTTACTAATATTATAACATAGATTCTAGCAGTGATCTTTGAACCTTGCAAGAGATTGAGAGTAAAAGATACCAAAAAACAAAGGTTGAGTCTTTTTGATTCTTTTTTAATTAATTTTTTAAATAACCCCTCTACCTGTACTTTTCATAGGTTGTTCTTTTATAGAACTTCTATTTATGTCTTTGCTTCATAAGAGATTCTTTTAGAGCAGTGACTCCTCACTGGCTGACATTAGAATGCTAGGTGAGCTTTTTAAAAAAGATGCCCCCACAGGTTTTGATCTAAATTGGCTTGGGGGAGCTGGGGAGATGGCTCAGTAGAATAAGTGCTTGCCTGGCAAGTGCAAGGGCCTGAGTTCAATCCCCAGTTCCACCAAAAAAAAAAAAAAAAACCATAAATTGGCTTGGGGTAGAAGCCGGTGTGATATTTTTTAAAAGTATAAATTAAAAAATTTAAGAGTTAGGCATATTGAATAATAGTATCTCACTGAGTTTTGGTGGTCTGATAATCTATAGTTTGCTTTTCTTAAAACTGTGTTGAGATGAAATTTCATGCCACAGTCACTGTATTGTGCTCTTAGATGTTGAAGCTGCCTTGTAGAAGTCTAGAAGCTGTGGCTGTGGGTCATTATTTAACTTTCTAAGTCTTGAGGAAGCATATTAATGTTATATTCTTGATTGACTTTCAAGGGTTGTATTGTAGTATGAGGACCACAATTAAATAAAAAAGTTCTAAATCAAACATCAATTTTATATCTAATATGTCCCTATGTGTTTTGTAATCATTTTCTACCAGAAACTCTGGAATAAGTCCCAAAGTTGTGACTAATTTGTCATTGACTGCATATCAGAACTGAAACCAGAAATATTTGGTAATTAAATACCCACAGGAACTTTGGCAGCTTTGGCAAACACTGTGCTTAGTGTGCTCGGTTATACAGATAGGAAAACATTGGCTCTTGTCATGGGACCTGAAGTCATACACGGACTTCCCACTGGTAGTGCCCCTGTGAAGGCCCCGCACCTCATGCAGTCTCACTGAGGATGGTACATTTCATATACAAGGCCTCTTGGATGTGGCATCGAGATGTTTTCAAAATCTCAGCAGTTCTCATCACCTTGCTACCATCCCAGTCAAAGCCACTGGTGGGGCCAGGCACAGTGGTACATGCGTATACTCACTGCTTGGGAGGCTGAGGCAGGAGGCTTTCAAGTTTGAGCCCAATCCTGGCAGCTTCACAACTGTTGTGAGAAGAAAGAAAAGAAAAGAGGCAGACAAAAAGCTGGGGGTCTAGCTTATTGTGAGAGCCCTAGGTTCAGTCCTCAGTCCTGGGAGGCATCAGGAGTCTCGCCCAGAAGAGCCTTGAGCTCTGGCCTGCTTTTGTACATCCCATTTTGGTCTGTCGCGCACCAGCCAGAGAGCCTTTCAGTAAGAATGCTGCACAGCTCTGTGAAGGGAGCAGTCCTAAAATCAGTCTCACACCTGTGATGGAACCAAGGGGTTTCCTTGCTGGCCTGCAAAGATCTGCCCAGTCTGCTCATGTGCAAGTTTAAAGATGGTATGTAGGTATGCTTGTTTTTAGATTTTTTTTTGGTACTGGGGATTGAACCCAGGACCTTGTGCTGGTGCCTAAGCAGGTGCCTTAGTCTGCTGAGCTATCTTGCTGGCCCAAATACAGGGTTTTTCTAAGGCTAATGAAGCAGTGGAGATGAAATTGGGAGGGCTGCACGTCATCAGCAGTCTCATCTCACACTTGGCATTATTAGGTTCCCTGTACCCTCAGTAAGGCCCAGCCAGGGCAGGAGTGCCAGCTCCACCTCCACACTGCTGCTTTGTCCTCGGCATGGACGGGGAAATGCTGGTGTTGGGGCTAGAGTGGACCACATGGCTTATGAAGTGTAATGTTGTCCAACCTGAGTGCAGCTGAGGAAAGAAAAACTAAGACAATTTGAGAGCCAGGTATGATGGTGCATACCTATAATCCCAGCACATGGGACGCTTAGGCAGGAGGATTGCTACAAGTTTGAGGCCAGCCTGGACCACAAAGTGAGCTTAAGGCCAGCCTGAACTGCATGGTGAAACCCTATCTCAAAAAGACAAGGAAAAATAAAGAGTGGTGACAAGGTCAAAATAAAAGTACAAAACTGACATACAAATGCAGTGGATATAAACTAGCCTGTTGTACATTAAATAAGAATAAACAAGTATAAATACATACAAAGTGAGCTTAAGGCTAGCCTGAACTGCATAGTGAGACCCTATCTCAAAAAGACAAAAAAATAAATAAAAATAAATACCTGTAGTATAACAGTAGTACAAAGTAGTATTTTTGTTAAAAGGGAGGTATTAATAAAGTAGATACTATGAACAGGAATATCTTACATGTAATTGTCTATAGCTTGTCTCCTAAGAATTCAATGAAATGTCAGTTTCAAGAAGACTTTCAAAAGAACTTGTCCAGCTGATAACATTTTTGGAAAATAAATTCACAAGTATAGTAAACTTTTGAAAAAGAAATAGGCCAGGGAGGTAACTCAGTGGCATAAGTGGCTGCCTAGCAAATGCAAGGTACTGAGTTGGGTCTCCAGTACAAAAAAAAAAAAAAAAATAGGATGGGATGGTTGCCATATCTTAGAACATGAAACCACATATAGGTGTACTGATCAGGGATCAGTCAATCAACAAAATTTAGAACCAAATTTACATTTGGTTATCAACACATGCTATTGGTGACACTTGATGTCAGTGAGGAAAGGACAGGCTGAAAACAGGAAAAAGGGTGGTTTTTCCCTGTGGTGTTCACATGCACCCTGGCTTAAGGTGGTTGAAGATACAAAGTTCACAGTAGTGGTATAGGTCTGTAATCCCAGCACATAGGAGGTTGAGGCAGGAGGCTCACTGCATGTTTAAGGCCAGCCTGAACAACAGATGACAGATCAAGATCCTGTCTCAAAAAAAATAAAAAGGGGACACACAACTTATCAGATGTCTAAGGCACGGGAGTATTAGGCTCTACAATAGATTTTTTTTTTTTTTTTTTTTTTGCAGAACCAAGGATTGAACCCAGGTCCCTTGCACTTGCCATGGAAGTGCTTATTCCACTGAGCCATCTCCCTGGCCTTGTACTTAAGATTTAATTTTATAGAATTAGACTACAGCATCATGAACAAAGGAAATGTAGGAGACAATAATTGGACTCAAGAAGGCACAATAAATCCAAGAACATTAAAAAAGTTGAAAGGTTTGACATGTAAACATTCAGTATGTACAGTACCAAAACGTTATGAAAACAGTTTGCAATGTATTAATTCATCGACTCTGTATGGTTAAGGTGTCTTGAAACTGTCTGATTGACATTTGTATTTTAATAAAATAAAAATAAATG
>PVKA01047572.1:0-14253 GCA_004027165.1 Ctenomys sociabilis | reverse complement strand
ATCTGGCCCAGGGCGGATATAGCACTCACACCTAGAATTCCAGCGGCACTTACATCCCTTATCCTAGCATTGGGTCATGAATTGACTCTAGCAGTCCACCCCATGACTACAGGAGGCTTCAGGGGGATGACTAGACACAAACTGTAACAATTGGCTTCTCCTTTCTCTTTGATTTGCAGATGGCTACTCTGTGGCCTTTCTCTGTGTGCACTTCTTGGTGTCTCTTCCTCTTTGTATAAGGAAGGATGCTCCTACGATTAGATTGGAACCCTAACCTTAGCACCCTCTTGACTTCCCTTTTCTCTTCTAAGGGCCCAACTCCGAACACTCACATGAGGACTTCTGGCTTCCGTGTGCATATTTAGGGAGACACAACTCAGTGGGAAATGGAAGCAGGAAGCGGAGAAACAGAGGGACCGATGTCCCTTCTGACACCTGGCACCAAGCAAATTTCCCACCAATGGAAACTCAATAACTGTGATTTAATGTCTATTTGAATGAGAGTTTGAAGATAAATTGAACTCAGTTACAGAGCAATATCTCCTGCCCACATCCTACAATATCTGTAGCTCTAGCTCAGCTCTCTGCAAATTCCCACTTTCTATTGGATTTAGGGGTATTTTTCAGCCTCAAGCTGAGATGCTCAAAGCCAAACCTTATTCCCATCTTCTCATCCTCCTCATCCTTCAAGTCAACCTGAACTGGCTCAGTATTATCAGCATCTACTCAGTGGTCTGGGGCAAAAACCAGGGTGTTGGCGTGAGAGTTGTGGATCACAAAATACTGTTAAAAAATCAATTAAGTCATCTACAACTTATAATCACTGATATTCATGAGGGTTCCAAGTAGATTTTGTTTAAAAATTAGGCATGCTTCTTCAAAGTTTGAAAATCCACTATAAGAAAGAGTGCGGTAAGTGAAACAGAACTGGTAGACCAATACTCTTCTCTACCAGCTGAAGCTCCTGAAAAGTTTGGCTGGGCTGGTATAGCAGTAGTTAGTGTCTGCTGGAGGAAACATGGACAGGAAGGGAGTTGTGATGGAGGTCAATAGTCAAGGAGAAAGGGGCTCAGGGAGTCCATTCATGGGTTGTCTGTTCTTCACCCAAGTGGTCAGCAACAGGGCTAGAGCTAGGCTGGGTGCAGGGTGGGACAGAGCATTTCTCCGTCAAGAAGAGCCCAGGGTGGGACCTATAGTTCTAGGAGGATCTCAAATTTGAGCTTGGCCTGGACAACTTAATAATTTAACAAGATGTTGTTTTGAAAAAAGCCTTCAGTGTGAAGGCTTCGGGTTTAATCCACAATAAGGAGAATGAGGAAGGCTAGCCTAGGGGAGCAGACTGCTGTCCTTCCTGGATAGACCCACTGATCTCCATGGCTCCTTGGGGATCTGCCTTTCACACATGACTGTACATTCCAGGTGGACTTTTCTAAAAATGTATTTGGTTGTTACAGGTTCTCACTACGTAGCTTGGACCCATAATGATCCTCCTATTTTTAACCAGCACTGGGATTATAGGAAAAGGCCACTATGCCCAGAATCTGTGGCCAGCTCAGCTTTCCCTGGTGCAGGGGATTGAACCACAGTCCCTGTGCTTGCCTAAGCTTGTCTAGGCAAGTGCTTTAGGCTGCTGAGCTGTCTCACCGGCCCCTCAGGTGGATTTTGAGCTCATAGTCAAAATCTATCTGGACTACTTCAGATTTGGCCAGAATCCCTGGGGAGACAAATCCCTTCATTTCCTCCAGGAAGGACTAATATGCCATGTTTAATCAGCTGCTAGTCTCCTTCCACTTAGGGGTAGTTTGTGGACAGGGAGGGCTTGTGCCACTTTAAGATCAGGGGTTCATTTCTTTCAACAGTGGTATGGGCTCGGGGGTGGAGGAGCATGAAGAACCAGGTAACTGGCAGGAAATGTGGCCTTTCAGGTTGATGGCATTACCTAAAAGGAAGCCTGTAGCTCCACGTGAATCATGGCACGTAGTTGGGCGGTGGTGAGGCATGGGGAGAGGGGAGCGATCAGTGTCTCTATAGTTTCTAAGGTCAAGATCTTCAGGTAAGAAGTCTCATGTCTGTGCTTCTGACCATCCTCAGTGGATTTATCATCCCCTTGCTCCTGGCAAAAGAAGGCAAGGAAGCATGGGGGCCACTCGAGTGCAAGGCAGGCTCTGTTAGCCTCCTTGTCATTGTGACTCATGGAAGCGTCATGGCAAGTGGGTTTCAGGTTTGCCTCTAGGGTAAGAATGGACTAGGTGGGCTATAACATTACAGTCAAATAATGGATACCTTTTCTTGATTCATAAGAGCAAAAAAAGACATAACTCAATACATAGATTTGTCCAGTTAAGCATTGCCTGCCATAAGATTTTCTTAGACTTTTGATGCCCACCTCAGTTTATCTATCTCTGTACTCTCCAGATAAAACAAATGAACAGTAATCAAAGAGCTGCCTCCTGTCCCCTGACTGCCTGTGCATAGCTCTGATTGTAAGTGCATCCTCGCACAGCATATCCACCCTCCTACTGCAGGGACTTGTTTCTCGCTTGCAAAATTGCTCATCATCTGTGCATTAGAATTAAAGAGATAACTGTTTCCTAGTATTCTACAAAGAGGACCAAGACTTCCAGGTGAAGACATGTAAGAACCTCAGTTAATAGCTCAGTGATCAGATGGTGAAAGACATCTGGATCTAGGAGAGAGGAGTGATTCTTACTGAACAATAGGTTAGAGGCTGGGCCAGAGGCAAAGTTATAACAGGACTCCTGGGTCACTGCTTGTTGAGCATTTTGGAAGACCCTTGCCAGGGTCTAAATCTGCTGCTGTTTAGTGTTAACCTGGTCTACCTGGCTGCAGAGAAGGTGAGATAGGAACAGGGGGCTAAGATGTCTGTGGGCAGGTCCTGTGTTTCCCTCTCGGTCCCCATGATACCAGGCAAGGCTCTTGGCGTGGAGTTAGTGCTCACTACATGTTTACTGGTTGGTCTTTGGCACATTAGATGGTCTCTGTGAGCCATGGGGGCAGTTTCTGTGTGGCTTATGGTTTGTCTTTAGACACTGATCTCTGTCTGCCCATTTGGCCTGGATAAGAATGAACAGTGCCGGGAATGGGAAGGCAGTGCCCTCGAGACAAAGCTGACCTCTACTCCTGGGTGATCCTGTCTCCACTACTTTGCCCTTCTCTAGTGTCTGTTCTCAAGGCTGGGAATGGGCTAAGTGGTACATACAGATGAAATCCCTAATTCAAGAGTCTACTTGCCCAAATGGTTAACTCCTTATAGTAAAAACAAACCTTCTAGAGCTTTTGAAGGAAGTGTAGACTTCAGAGTCCTGCTTTGGTTCTGATGATTCAGAATGTTTCTGTTCTAAAGTCTAAAAGAAATGAAAGGAACTTGCCCAGCTGACATGGCTGCAGGCCATCATTCATGACTCTCTCTCCCTCTGGGAGTCTTGCCTCAGTCCATGGACCAGATGTGTCTACAGATGACGACAGGGCTGAAGAAGATGCTGGAGAATTTGACTGGTCTCCGGTAAAGACAAACACGAGAACACAAAGAGAGCAGAGAAAAAGTGTGGGTGTCTCCTTCAGGATCCCCACTCCTCACTTAGCTCTGAGTTGATCATTTTCCGGTGTGACTCAAGAATTTCCATCAAGATGGAAAGGAGACAGCAGAGCAGAATGAAGAAAGGGTGAAGGGTGAGATGTGGGTCTTATCCAGGCCAAACGAGCAGGCTGAGATCAATGGCTAAAGACAAACCACACAGAAACTGTCCCCAGGATCAAGATCTGGGCCCAAGCAGATGTGGAACTGGCAGGGTGATAGCCTGCTCTTCGATCACAGTAGTCATTTATTCGGGAGCATCGCCATTGCTGTCATCCTGCTTGTCATGCCATGCCTGTGAAATCTCTGTGGATACTGAGATGAGTTTTCATTTAAGAATGGAGTGCTGAATGGGTGGCTCTGTGGAAGGAATTCAGACCAATATTATAGGCAGACAGAATAGAATTTGCTGACCTTGTGTGATTTTTAGAGTACCAGGAAGGTTCACCATGATTCTTCCACTCCCCAAACATCTACTTCTAGTTAGACAAGGTCATTCAAGTTGTATATTAGATTCTGATTCCTTTTGCTTATGTCTATCACTTCAGCAAAATCATAGAGAATAACTGAAAAGACTAATTCTTCACTAGTGTTTAGTTGTACCCTAATATGTGTGGGCCCTATATCCTGAGAATAGATATAAGGCAAAAAGAGTGTACATGAGACAATGTGTTGGCTGAGTGAAACGTGTGCCCAGGAAACTCCAGGAGGGAAGGACACAGAGAGAGCAGATGATGTTTGTGAAGTATACAGAGCTCTCTGCACATGTTTCCTCTGCTGATTCAGGGCAGACTTTTCAGGTCCTTTTTTTTTTTTTTCAGAACTGGGGATTGAACTCAGGCCCTTGTGCTTGCCAGGGAAGTGCTTGTTCCACTGAGCCATCTCCCCAGCCCCATTCTCAGGTCCTTTTGCACTTGCTCAGGTGTTTCTCTGCATAGGCAGAGAAAGAATGGCCGCATTGTTGGGAAGAGGTTACAGAGAGAGAAGGAACCTGCAATTGGAAAGAGATCTGTGCCCAGGGCCAGCTGGGGCAAGGCTTGGCTTTGCCAGTGGCAGACTGTACAGTGACATCACTCTGGGGGAGCTGCTTTCTTCAGATATAAAATCAGTGATTCTAGGAGTTTGGGAGAGGCAGGGATGGCCAGGAGTGACGCATGTGTCCCACAACGCAAGCGTGACCCAGCCAGCCACCCTCCTCTCCTTCCTGTACTCTACACACAAGTAGACTAAGGAGGGGTGGTGCCCAAGAGCAGCCTGCACCCAGAAGTAATCCTAGGTAGACTTGTTGAGTTTTCTCAGTACAGATTCTGGTGTTGACTAGGAAACCAACACAAAACAGAGGGCACCAGAGGAAAAATGTTGAGTTTTGGGGCTGTTTAAGTTTTCATTTATATTGTTTGTTTTGTTCTGTCTGTCCTGGCTCTCTTTCTTCAGTGTCTGTCTTAATTATTTGATATCTTTGTGTGAATCAAACTTGTCTTGAGCCACTCTGGTTTACTCCTTTTTTTTTTGCTTTCTCCTTTATTCTTTCTCTCCTATCTTCTCCAGTGTCCCACGCTTCAGGTGATCATCCTTTATTCTTCAGCCTTGCTTCTGCTACATTTCTCTTCAGTTGCCGCTCTGTTTTGTTTCCTATCCCTCTTAAATTTCCCTTCCCCATAGGACAAAAATCACTTGACCAAGGGGAAACTCAGTGCTTAAAAGTTCTTGGTTTATGTTGAATGTTGTTATATAACTATAGATCTTGCTGCTGTGCTTAGAGATAGCAAATTAGGAGTTAGCACAGCTTGCCAGTTTCTAGACTGTGCTTGATGATGTTGTTATTGCTACTTGTACTACTTTAGCTAAGATTCCATGTCTAGGGCAATGAGGTGCTTGTGGTTGTATGAAAATACTATGGTAGTCTCTGTTTATAACCATTCCCTTAATTGAGTACCCAAAGGTAGGGGGGCTGAGCTAAATAGACAAGAACTTCTCATCCCTAATAAAGTGAGGAGGTAGGATCTTGAGACAGACACAAAGACCAAAAGCTAGCTAGACCTGGAAGACATTTCTGAGGAGTAGACATTTCCTAGGGAAGCCTTCACACCAGTGACAAAGCTTCCTAACATAAGAGAAATACAAGCACGCAAGCATGCATGCACACACAGACATGCACAAATTAAAATTTAAAAAATAGAAGATGACAAGATACAGAAGCAAAGGCAACTCCAGACTTCCAGCCCAACCAGAGCAAGTCTAGGGGGAAATGAGACAGGAAATCAGAAGCCACCCACCTGCATTTTCTGCAATGATAACAGTGGAAATAAAAAAGTAAAAAAAAAATCAAACCAAAACATATATATGAGGTTATAGATGAAATCAGAACAAAAATAATCTCTCAAGTAAGCACGATACAATTAGCATAATGAAGGACTTGCTCAGCAACTTTAGAGTAGACATAGATTTAAAAAAAGGAGAGCATAGAAAAGTGAAGAAAACCACGAATTCCCAACATAGAAAAGAAATGGAAAGCATGAAAGAGATTCAAACAGGTATCTAAGACAATAAATTTTTTTGAAAGTTTGTAAAATGAAATGAATGAAAGTAAAGACAGAATATCAAATAAAAAATTCAGGATCATGGTTTATGATCCTGAAAAGAAAGATCTCTGAAAAATAATAAAGGACCATAAAAAAATCAAACAAGGTAATGGGGAAAAGAACTGCATGACATTGATTGAAGTCAATGAAAAAGCAGGAGAAAGCAAAAATGACATAAAATACCTATTCACAGAAGTAACAGCAGGGGGCGGAGAGGTGGCTCAGGAGAATAAGCACTTGCCTGGCAAGCACAAGGGCCTGAGTCCAATCTCCAGTTCTGCAAAGAGAGAGAGAGAGAGAGAGAGAGAGAGAGAGAGAGAGAGAGAAAGGAAGGAAGAAAAAAAAGTAGAAAGAAAGAAAGAGAGAGAGGGAGGGAGGGAGGGAGGGAGGAAGGAAGGAAGGAAGGAAGGAAGGAAGGAAGAAAGAAAGAAAGAAAGAAAGAAAGTAAGAGGCAGAAAACTTCCCATGCAGGCAAAAGGTATTTGACATACATGAGGTATGTAGAACTCCAATTAGTCATGACCAAAATAAATTTACACCAAGGCATATAATAATCAAGATTCAAGCAATTCAGCACAAGAGCAGAATATTAAAAGTTCTTACAGAAAAGAAATAAATCACCTATAAAGGAAAGCCCTTTAGAATCACAGCAAACTTCTCAACATAAACCCTCAAGTCAAGGAGAGCTTGGAGTGGAGTATTCCAAGTTCTGAAAGAAAGAAAAAGTTCTGACTCAGATGGACGTTCCTTGCAAAACTTTCTCAGAATTAATGGAGAACTAAAATACTGACAAAGAACAACTGATATTCATGACCATGAAACCAGCATTCCAGAGCTGAAGTACACGCTAGAGGGAGAATGAGAACTCCAACCAAATGAATTCACCAGGCAAGTAATTACAACAAAGGGGCAGGGGGAAGCAACAGCAGGCAATAACAGGACAAGTCAATACATATTAATTATAGCCATCAACATAAATGGTCTCCATTCACCAATCAAAAGAAACAAACTGGTAGAATAGATCAGGAAGCCAAATCCAACACTATGCTGCATATAAGAAACACACTTAAAAAAATTTAGGACAGGGTGTACAGGGTCTCACTGCGTAGATGGGACTGTTAGCGACCCTCCTTTTTACAGTCTCCCAAAAGCTAGGATTACAGGCGTGCACCGCTACGCTCGGTCTCAATCGCAGTCTCAGGGTGCCCTGGGGATGGGGCTGGCACAGCAGGCCTGGGGATCAAACTCCTAGCCACCGCATCTGCCTAAGCAGGTGCTTTAATCCGCTGAGCTATTTGGCAAGAAACACATTTAACTAAAAAAGAAATTCATAGACTGAAAGTCATCTAATGGAAAATAATACTCCAACCAAAGCCCAGAAAAAGCAGGAATAGAATAATCTATTTGCAGAAAAAGTGGATTTTGGTTTCTTTTTTTAAAAGAAAATACAAAATAATGATAATAATTGGCAATGATACAAAATTTCACTACAAAATACCAATTTGATGGTATTTGTTTTATTGCATAGTGTTGTCTTCAAATTGTTTAGATTATCAGACATATGCATGCAAAACTGGAGAAAAAGTTGTAACACATTAAGAAGAAAAAATATTAAACATTAACTGTTTCTTTCCATAGACCAGAAGAAATCAACAGTACAATTATACAAGCCATCCTGCATCTGTGCATAGATAGAGCTCTCCCTCCTCCTGTCCTTCTCATCATTCCACTTGCTCCTTCCTTTTGAACAGATCCTTTCCCTTTCACAGTATCTATCATACCTTTCAGATTTTATTTACTCTTTCAGGTTCTTACACTAGCGAGACAGTACAATATTTGCAACATGGGTCTGATTTATTTCACTTACCAATACAATCTCTAGTTATATCCATTTACCAATAAAAACCTCAAATGTATACTTTTTCATAGCTGGGTAATACTCCATTGTAGAAAAATACCATGTCTTCTTTATCTGTTCCTCAACTGATGGGCATTTGTGTTGTTTTCAAGATTTATCTATGACCGATAGTGCTGCTATAAGTATGGGTGCACATACATTGCTGTGGTATGATGTTTTCAGTTCATTTGGAAAAACATCCAGGAAGAAAGCAGGTGGGTTGAAGGGGACCTCAATCCTAGTTTTTTGAGAAATCTCCGTTGATTTCCATAGGGGTTGTGCCAGTCTACACTGAAAAAGTGAATTTCAAGGCAAAATTAATAAAGTGATACATAAAAAATGATCACTGCATTCTTGTACAGAAAACAATTCAAGGGCTGGCTGAACAGCTCAACAGATTAAAGTGCCTGCAAGCAGGTGCGGGGGCCGGGGGTTCAGCCCCTGGGCCTGCTGTGCTGGCCCCACTCCTGGGGCGCACTGAGATGGCAATTGAGACTGGGTGTGGTGGTGTACACTTGTAATCCCAGCTCTTGGGAGGCTGTAAACAGGCGGGTCACTAGGAGTCTGATCTAGTAGTGAGACCTAAACACCCTGTAAACCCTTCCTTAAAATAAAAAAAAGAAAAAGGAATTGAAAAAGGAAAAAATAACAGTCATAAATATATATACAACAAATGCCAGTGCACCTAAGTATATAAAGCAAATATTAGTGGACATGAAAAAAATCAAATAAGCACATTAGTAATATAGTACTATAATTGTATGGGGGATTTCTTACTCTACTGTCATAAATAGTTCAACTAGACAAAAAAAAACAAGACAGAAGGGGCTGGTGATATAGTTCAGTAGCATAAGTTCCTGTCTAACAAGCCCAAGGTACTGAGTTCAAAATCCAGTACAAAAAAAAAATCAACAAAGAAGTATCAGAACTGAACCAAACTTTTGAATAGAATACATATGGAGCGTCTTGCACCACATCAGAATGCACATTCTTCTCGGCCATGTGTGGGACATTCTCTAGAACAGACCACATAGCAGCTCATAGAACGTGTTTAAGTTAGTGCGAAGGAACCGAAATTGTCCCGCATAGTATCTAACTGTAGTGCGGTGAGACTGGAAATCAGTGGCAAATGCAACCACAAAAACTTCATAAATACACTTAGCCGGTTTTCATTAGAGCTCCCACAGCAAATGCCCTTACAATTTTGTGACACACAATTGCCAGGTAAACAGGGATGTTTTTCTCAAATGGGGAGGTTATGCTACCAATGGCTCAAGGTGGGAATAAAGAATTCAGCCCGAGAAATAAAGCTGTGGCTTTCAGAGATCTGTGGGGTTTGATAAGCTGAGGAGTATGGCGCTCCCTACCGGGTACTGTTTTAGGTAACTTGGCACAACAGAATACCCGAGCTCTCTCGTATCCTCCCCCCTCACTCTGTGGGTCCTGCAGCCTTGGTGCCTCAACTGTCAGACCTAAGCATAGTAAGAGATGGGTTTCCATCTTTTAAAATGTTTTCAAGAATTTATTTATTTAATACAGGGTCTCTCTACATAGTTCAGACTTGTAGTGACCCTCCTGTCTCAGCCTCCCCAGCTCTGGGATTACAGGTGTGCACAAGCACACCTGGGTTTGGGCCTGGCACTGTGTGTCCGGGGGTCCAGGGCCAGCATGACATGAGGCACCAGGGATTGAACCTGGGTCCTTGGCCTTACCAAGCAGGCATGTAGACTGCAGAACTGTCTCCCCAGCCCAATTTCCATCTTTAGTAGACTTTCTTTGTGCTCTTTCAGTAGATCATTAGTATCTCAGAGCCTCACATTCCTTTTCTTTGAAATGAAAATAACTTTTTCTCCAGGGTTATTGTGAAACCCAAGGTATAAATATACCTGGTAATGACTGACCTGTTATACATAAAGATTTTGGTCTGCCTTACACATATGTGTGGAATAAGCAGTGCTCAGAAGAGCTGGGAAGGCTGTTTTCCTTCTTGGTCACCCTGTCTGGGGCATGGAAGAGATTTTTGAAGGTCGTAGCAGCACATCATGAGCTGTGAGGAGCGGCTGAGGGTGCACAGGTGAGGGTGCCTGTAGGGGGTGAGAAGCAAGGAGCCCCAGTGTGAGGCCAGAGGGGAGCTGACACTGCCTGGTGAACGTTAGAAGTGAAAGGCGTCAGGAGCAAATATGGAGGACACTGAGGTTTGCATGTTGAACGCTCCCCAAAGGCCCACATATTGAAGACTTCTCCCCCAGGCAGTGCTGTCAGGAGTTGGTGGCACCTGGAGAAGGTGGAAGGTGGCGAAGTACTTCAGTGCACTGGGAACTTGCCTCTGGGGCACTGAGACCTCGGCCCTTCTCTCTCTCTGGTTCCTGGCTACTGAGGTAAGCAGCTCAATCCACTGTCCCTGCTCCATAATTACTACCTGCTGCTCCCACTAGAGCCTAATGCAAAGGCTCCACCTGATTTTTTTTTCCATAATTTTATTGAAGAACAAAAAGCAATGAGACAGTTTCAAATCAAATTAGTAGAACAGATTCAATAATTAATACATTGCATATTGTTTTCATAGTGGTTTTTTGTTGTTCAAGTCAGAACTGAACTGAATGAACTTTCCATAAGGCAGTTGGCTTAGGTATTTGGTTATCATAAGACCCAAAAGCTTAGCAGGAAAGTGGTGTTCCTAGAAGCTACTACTAATACCCTGGGTGAACAGGCAAGGCTTCCAGCAGGCAGAGCGAGAGTGACTGCTGATGGGCAAGCACGTAACCGATTCAGATACTTGCTGAGTGCTCACGTAAAGAGAGGCACAGCGCAACGTGACAGAGCTTTGGCCTAGGACTGCTCCTCGGGCGAAGCTTGGCTGCACCATGGAAGCCCCAGAACACGTTCTATTCTGTGCGCCCCTGCTGCATCTCCTCCCTCCATGGGTGAAGACAACCATGGGGTTTTATTGTCAGTCTTGTCTTCTCATCGTTACCAGGCAAAATGTATTTGCTTCTCCCTTGCCCAGTCTCCCCATGTGTGTCTGCACACATATGTGCCCACGTCGTGTACGCCTGCGTGTGCATCTGTGGACGTGTGTGCGCATGAACACGTGTGTGTGGATGCTGGGTTAGATTTAGCATTGCTGCCTCCAGCGAGCAATGCGTGTGGTTGGATCCGAGGCGCTGGGATCAGACCAGGAATTAATCAGCAGGAGGAGCTTGAAGCAGGAGACCCGAGGCTGAGGGTTAGCACCCCGGCTAAGGAGCGTGTGCACTGGATTGTGTGACAGAAAGCTGTGATGGGACAGAAGAGCACAGGCAGGCACTCTGGAAGGGTTTCCAGGACAGACGTTCTAGGCAGCACGAGGCTGTCCTTGTGTAGCACGTGGGCGGCCAGTCCGGCCTTCCGGAATTGTGGGTGAGTCCTGCAGCAGCTTCTCCTAAGGCACTGCTGTTAATCCAGTGGGCTATTGGCTCCTTTGATGTTCTACTTTCCGTCTATAACTTGTGGCCACTGTGAGTGGGCACTGTGGCTGGCTTCACGGGACACAGGATGGTGCCGAGAAGATGTGGCTCACAAGTAGAAGAGTTTGCAGTTCACCAGAATAGGAAGCAACACCAGCTTAGTAAGAACTCACTATAAAGTCTGCTGATTCTGCAAGCGTTTGCTAATTCTAACACAAGGCGATTTCAGGCAACACAGAATGGAAGGATGGGCTGGGGCGGTAGCTGGGTGGTCTGAGTGCCTGCCTGGCAAGTGCAAGGACCCAGGTTCAATCCCTAGTACCCACATGCTGCGGCGGCCCTGAGAACTCTGAGTGTGCCAAGCCAGCCACTGAGACTGGGAGTGGTGGCACACACCTGTAATTCCAGCATTGGGAAGGCTGAGACCCGAGGATCACTATGAGTCCAAGCTGCATAGTGGGACGCTGTACCAAATAAATAAAATATTGGTATTTTAAAAAGGGAAGAATTTGTTCTTGCTGGGGATAGGGAAAGGCTTCATAGAAGCAGTGGTTACCAACATGAACCTTACAGGGGGACGATAGCTGGAGAGATACTTCTACTCAGGAAGTGATGCTGTTGAAGCAGCCTCGGGAAAATGCTGGGCAAGGGAAGAGTGGGTTCATTGGGCTCAAGGGTGGGATCCATACCTGAGGGCAGAGGGAGACAGCGAGGAAGGCAGTGTGGGCACTGGGTTTGAGAATCCCTTCTGGGTGTAACCGGAGCTCAGTAATAAACATTTACTCCATCCCTACCATGTGCCAGACACTAAGAACGTGAAACCACATGGCACATCACTCTTGCCCTTGCTGGGCTTGCAGGCAGGACCGGTGGCTGCGCTGCAGGAGGGGAAGGTGCACACAGAGAAACGCACCTAATCTGGGGAGGCGAGGAAGGGGTCACAGAAAGGCAATGCATTTGAACTGGGTCTTGAGCTAGCAGTGGGCTGGCTCCAAGTGGCTGGCAGACAAAGACAGAGGTGGAGGTGGGCAGGGTGTCGGATGGCCTGCATTTGGAAGAAGCGGCATGGTGGGGTGGGGACCCTTGTGAGCAGTTAGCATGCTCGTAGAAGCTCATTCTGGAAGCTGGTGCGAATGTCTCCATTTTTTTTTTAAATTTGTACTTTTTTATTATTATTTTTAAAGAATACAAAATAGTGATAGAAGAAAACAGCATTATACATGATACAAGATTTCACTAAACAAAGTAACAGGAATCCAACAATGGTTGCTGTTTTACATGATGCTATGTGAAAATTAGTTTTTCAGATTGTCAAATATAAATGTATAAATTTTGTTTAAAAAAACAGTAACTAAGAAGTTATGAGAAATTCAAAAGAAAAAATCAGAGTAAAAACAAAAATTGTAAGCATTAACAAATTTTAATTTAATTGTTAATATTAACAATATTATATGAATATAATATTTTTTATATTCATATAATTAGAATTCTCAAAGTAGAAAGGAGTAGGTAATAAATATTTAAAGATTTAAAATTTTTGAATTTAGTTCCAGATAAATACTGGAATGACAAATAAATGACCATCATTTCTAACAGTTTGGGGATAGGATATCGCACAAAATTCTAGTGTGCTGTGGACATAGATGATGACCATGACATTTCCTGGTGGCCAGGTGTCACCTGTGGGATGGAGCTACTGCTACTTCCTTGAAATCCACCCTGTAGACCCATATGGAATACTGACCCATAGGGTTGAAGAGAAGTCCATTTGTAGAGTCTGCTGATGTAAATATTTTTGTGCTAAATACAAAAGAATAACTGAAAGACTACTCTTGTGTACATCTTATTCTCCTGTGTTTGTTTGCCCTATCTGGTGGGTTCTTTTCATTCTTATTCATGGGGTTGTGATCATTTTGCTCCCTCTCTAGAACATCATTTAGTAGTCTGTGTAGGCTTGGATTTGTCATCATGAAATTCTTTGGTTGTTCTTTGTCATGGAAGTATTTTACTTCTCCATTATACTTGAAACAGAATTTTGCAAGGTATATCAGTCTGGGTTGGAACTTGTTTTCTTGCAAGACTTGAAGTACTTTGCTCCATGCTCTTCTTGCCTTGATGGTTTGTGAAGAGAAATCTGCTATTATTCTGATGGGTTTTCCTTTAAATGTGATCTGTTTCTTTTCTCTAGTGGCTTTTAGTATACTGTTCCTGTGCTGAATTTCTGGGATCTTGATTATTATATGTCTGGGAGTGGTTTTAATTTGGTTGATATTATTTGGAGTTCTATATGCTTTGGTTCCCTGAATGTCAGATTGTTGCCCCATATTTGCAAAATTTTCTGCTATTACTTCTGCCCGTATTCTTTTTATATCATTTGTATTGACTCCTTCCTTCTCATTGATGCCTATTAGTCTCATATTGTTCATCTTTGTATCATCTTGCAGGTGTTGAATTATTTTTTGTTGTTTTTGAGAGATCTTTGCTTACTTTTTCACTAGCTGCAATGGTGTCTTTAAGGTCAGAGAATCTGTTTTCACTTTCACTCAAACGGATTTGCCAGCTTGTGATTGAGATTTCAATTTCCTGTGTATCACTTTGAATCTGTTTCATACATTCTATTTCTTTCCTATATTACTTATTCAGGGGTTCCATCATTTTTATATTCTGTTTTTTTAATCAGTGTATTCTTTTTTTTTTTTTTTTTTTTTTTTTTTTTTTTTTTTTTTTTTTTTT
>PVKA01047571.1:0-10000 GCA_004027165.1 Ctenomys sociabilis | reverse complement strand
TGTCTTTGTAAACAGGTCAAGGTCAAGGAAACGCCCTCTTCTCTTAACCAAAGCAAATTCCAGAAGTCCAGTTGTAATAGTGGTAGAGGTAAGAGGTTTCTTTTCCTTCCTAAACTGGGGTTTGCTGTAAAAAATATTTTGTAGCTGTAGTTAAAATCTAAAATCAGTTTATTCTCGTTTTATTTTTATTGGCAATGTATGTGAATGACACATGAGCTGTGAGGACTGGAGCATACACGCATCGCGTCTTGATCCTTCCTACTCCATTCCCTCCATCTTCCCTCACCTCCAAATCCTGCTCCAGTTTCCGCAAAGTGTATCTCCCTGCCCCTTATCATCTATCTTTTATTTTGTTTTTTTAATAATTTATACTTTGGGTTTCTCATATAAGAGAAACCATATAATATTAGTTTTAATTAAAAGAGATGACCCTTGAATATGATGAGTTTTATAAAAAGCTATGATCCTGTAACTGTAGATTCTCTGAATCTACAAGAATTCTAAAATGTCAAAAGTCTTAGTGTCAGGGAAGAATGCACAGTATAAAGATGACCAGGAGAGTGGGCTCCACCGTCTCTGTTTTAGTCACTTTCTTAATTCTGAGACTCTGTACCTGACACCTACAAATTAAAAGATGAAAGGTTTATTTAGGCTAACAGTTTGTAGCAGTTTCAGTCTATAGTTTGCTGGCTCCAAGGCATGGTGACATTGCAGAGGGTCATGGCAGAATAGAAAACCTCATGGCAAGACAAGTAGGAAGCTGCAAAGGATCAAAGGAGAAAATAGATATGTGCCCTTCCAGACCACACTCCCAGAACCACCTCTTCCCAGCAGGCTTTGCTGTCAGCATCCCATCAAGCTATAAATCCATTAGGGGACTAATCCAATGGTCAAGCACCATGCACTAATGATCCAGGCCCTTCCTAGAAACCCCACCTACGAGAACATGAGACTTCAGGGGACATCTAGATATAAACCATGAGAGATTCCCAAACAAACCAAATGTGAGTGTGGTGTTGGTATGTCAGATTGTCTTGCTTGGGTACGATTATAAAATAGTCCCCCCAAAAAGGAATTTGCTGTTGTTGTTGTTGCTGTTGTTCTTGTTCCTGTTTTTGTTCTGGTTGTTTTGCTTATTTCAAATAGTATGGTTTTGACTTTGCTACCTGATACTGCCGAACACTCTGCAGAAACTAGAGTTCTGAAGAATAACTGATACTTCCTTCACAGACAAATCCCCACATACACAGTTATTCAGTTTGCTCCAGATGTCCTGTCACAATTTTGATGAATACATTCTTTCACTAAGAGGAGTGGCTATTAGTAGTTGTATGTCAATGTACGTTGTCTTAGTCTGCGTTCTGTTGTTATAACAAAATACCTGAAAGGACATAACTTACAAAGAATAGGGTTTTATTTATCACACAGTTCTGGAGGCTGGGAAGTTCATTAGCCTGCCACCAGAATCTGTTCAGGTTCTTGGGAAGGTCATCTTGCTGTATAGTGACATGACAGAAGACATTACATGATGAGACAGAGCAAATGTTCCAGAGACATTTTTTTTTTTTTTTTTTTTTTTTCTTTTTGAGACAGGGTCTCACTATGCAGTTCAGGCTGGCCTTGAGCTCACTTTGTAGCTCAGGCTGGTCCCGAACTCACAATAATCCTCTTGCCTCAGCCTCCCGAGTGCTGGGATTACAGGCATGCGCCACCACGCCCAGCTCAGAGACAGATTTTTATGGAGCGAAGCTGCCTCCATGATAATCCATCAGTCCATGAATGGATTAATCCATTCATCAGCATAGCCCTTATGACTCAATGCCTCTCAAAGACATCATTTCTCAACATTGCAGCCTGGGGACCAAGTCTCCTGAAATTTGGGAGATATATTCAAACTGTAGTATACATCAGTGGGGCAAGTAAGAAAGTAGCAAAAATACGTCAGAAGGAGAAAAACTATCTTTTAAAAAGAGAGAAACAGTGGAGCAAAGAGAGCAAATGAGGAACATCCTTTCCCGGCAGTGTCAGGTCTGCTCAAGCATGCGGCCACTTGGTGAACCCCTTTCCTGAGCACCAAAGCATCACTCCCTTCACCCCATGCCCCTTCTGCTGCAGCTGTCTTCCAAAGTCAAGGCTTACAAATGCTGCGATGACCCCCTTAGGCTCATGCATTAAAAGTTCGATCCCCAGTTCTTAGCACTTCAGGTGGTGGTGAAACCCTTAGGAAATGGGGGGGGGGGTAGTAGAGGGAAAGTAGGTCACTCGAAAAATGCCTTTGAAGTAGACTTGGGCTGTGTGTGTGTGTGTGTGTGTGTGTGTGTGTGTGTGTGTGTGTCCTGGCTGCTATGGCTTCCATGATGCACTACTTTGCCACTGGGCCAAACGTGATTGGGCCACAACCATAGCCCTCAACCTTAGAAACTATGAGCCAAAATAAGCCTTTCTTCTTTTTAAGCTAATTATTTCAAGTATTTTGTCACAGCAGCAGAATAATGATTTCTGACCAAATCCTTCCAGATTCAGATAAAATGAGGAATACTTTTAAAATGTAATTACTTTTTCTAATTTTCTGACCTTTAAGACCATTTATTTTATATTAATTTTAATAAAATATTACTAGCTTGGGGTTGTTTCATTGTTGTTCTATTTTGTTTTTTGAATTGTCTAAAGAAAATAAATGCTGAGCCCTAGCATTTTGAGTGAGTTACTTCTGAGATGTTTTAAGAGGCCATGGGAGGGCAGAAAAGATTGTGAATTTCAAAATAATAAAGTCACTGGCTCAAAGAGGAAAAACTCTGATTTTTAAATGTTCAAGTCACTTATAGTAGATTATACCATCAAAAAGAACCCACAAGAATTTTAAAGTCCTGAAATAAAAATATCAAATGGTTTGTTACTGCTAATCTATATTTTCCAAAAATCAATTGTTTAATATAAAAACATATGTGTTCAAGCCAGGCATGGTGGCACAGGCCTGTAATCCCAGCACTCGGGAGGCTGAGGCAGGAGGATTGTTGTGACTTTGAGACCAGCCTGAGCTACAAAGTGAGTTTAAGGCCAGCCTGAACTGCATAGTGAGACCCTGTCTCAAAAAAAGACAAAAAAAAAGGATGTAGGTAAATTATAGCGAGCATGATGAGTTTGGATGGAAAATCTATTTCTTTGGGGCTGGAGAGATGGTTCAATGGAATAAGTGCTTCCCTGGCAAGCCCAAGGACCTGAGTTCAATCCCCAGTTCTGCCAAAAAAAAAAAAAATATATATATATATATATATGTGTTCATTATAGACAAAGTAAAAAGTGCTGAAAACATAAAGAAAATGTGAATCCAAGCACTAGCAATAGTGCCTGCTGGCACTTCTGGGTATTTTCCTCCACATTCTTTTTCCAGTTCACATGCGTTCTGTGCTGGTAGTGGTGCTGGTGGTCGTTGCCGATAAGGAAGCAAGGCTTCAGAAGTCATCCGTTGGTTTTCTTCTCTTTTCTTTCTGAGTACGCAACTAGTCTTTCCAATACTTAGAAATGAAGGCTAAAAGGGGAAAAAGGAGTTAATACACCCAACACATAAAATGAGCAAACAAGAGCCTTGCAAACCCACTGGGAGGCTATTACAAGGAGGTGGCCTGAATTCCTACTCTTCTCTACTGGATCAAAGTTTACACTTAAATAATTAGACCATGACACAAATTTGCATAGGAAGGGGTGGGGAGGTATCGGCCTCTCACAGGGCCATATACATATCAGAAGAGAAGAAGACAAAGAATGAGAAAGGAGAGATGTGTTCTGACTTTACCTTCCCAAAATTTTCTCAGAGGAGGGAGGAGAGCCCCAATTTAGCACTCTCATAAGCCAAAGAAGAGTAAATGCTAATTTTCTACCCACAACCTTGGTGGTAAGGGTCTCAGGAAAAAGACTGAATCATGGTGCTGGGGAGATGGCTCAGTGGAATAAGTGCCTCTCTGGTAAGTAAGGTCTTGAGTTCAATCCCTGGTTCTGTCAAAAAAGAAAGAAAAAAAAATTTCAATTAAATTTAGGCAAAACAAGGGGCTGCTGTTTTATCTTCCTTTTTTTTTTTTTTTTTGTCTTTTTTGAGACAGGCTCTCACTGTGCAGTTCAGGCTGGCCTTAAGCTCACTTTGTAGCTCAGGCTGGTCTCGAACTCACAACAATCCTCCTGCCTCAGCCTCCCTAGTGCTGGGATTACAGGCATGCGCCACCACGCCCGGCTATCTTCTTATTTGATACTATACTTTTAAAATATATTTTTTAATGATACCAGATATACTTTTATATCTTTCTTTTTAATTAAAATAAGGTGACACTTCTGTTACATTAAAAATTCTCTGCAATAATTTTTATATTTTCAAAATGTTTGTCTGGAAGTATGTACTCTTATTTAACTGTGACACTATTTAGTTTTATTCTTCCAATTTTAATTATTATAAATAATGATGTGACACATTGTTTGCATTTCTGCTTATTTGTTAGAAATGGAAAAAAAATCAGAATTAATGAGTGCATTAGGGTTCTTGGTAAGTTCTGCCCATACTATTTTGCAGAAATACAATACTAATATTGTTAGTTACACTATTGGTAGAGGATGAATGAACCAATTTTACCAGAACATTATAACAATTTATTCAACAAATACTTTTCCAGGATCTATTACCCACTACTGTTTATTCTACATGCAGGAAAGATAACAGGAAACAACACTAAAAAGAAAGCTTTTATTAGGGAACCTAAACATATGTTAAGTCCTAGAGTAAATAGTGTTGTGAAGTAAAACAATACAGGGCAAAGGAACAAAGCAGAGCTCCACGGTTCCCTTCCTATCCTGCCTCCACCCAATTCGTGCCAATCATCTATTTCTATAAATAAAATTTTATTAAAACACAGGCACAGCCATTGATTTATGTATTGTCTATGGTTGTTTTTGCTCTACCATGGCAGAATTGAGTACCTGCAACAGAGACTACACGACCAACAAAACCCTGTGTTTCTTGGAAGGGAAAGATCCAAAGCTTCTTGAGATAATGTGCTGGTTATAGCTGGTTAAATGCTGAAACAAATAGAGCCAGAATGTATCAAAGCCCAAACGCACAGGAAATTTACTTCTTAGTCACTTAATAGGACTACATTATGAATAGATTGGCAAGAGCTGATCTATTTGGGGCTTTTGGGGACACAGAATTGATAAATCTTTGCTTTTGTTTTCAGCACTTAGCTAAAAGGTCACTGTACGGCTGCACATGCCTACATGGCAGGCTTTTACGGGCCTAGTTTAGAACAGCCTTATGTCATTCCCATGAATACTCTCAAGCACAAGGATGTACCTCGTCGCACAGGTTTTTGGGAAATGTTGTAACTGGCTGCTCACATTTCCCAGCTGTCTATACTTTGGATCAGAGAAGGCACAGGTTTGGAAGGTACAGCAGGGATCCTTCTCTCAGGAGCTTCAGTTTCCAACAATAGCTGACAAATCATTGTGGTCTTCTTATACATTTCTTTGGTTGACACTGCAGTTATTTGCTAATATACTTCTTTGTCATTTATCATTTTCCCTCTCTAAACCTCCTGTCTTCATACCCTTTGTTTATTATTCTGTTGAGGTCTTCGAGTCTTTAAAAATTCAAATTATTTTAGAGTTTTTAAAAACTAGAATTATTTTTATGAGTGGTTAAGTGACTTTAAACTGTATGCCTGATTTATCTCTTGACGTTGTGGTCTCAAAATGCATCTGTAAGGGCTGGCGAGATAGCTCAGCAGACTAAGAGCCTGCTTAGACAAGCAGAGGGCCTGGGGTTTGATCCACTACCTCAGGCTGCTCAGGCCTCTCCCCTGCTCCCACCTCGGTTGTGCTGAACCAGAGACCAAGTCTGAGCATGGTGACACGCCCTGTAATCCCGGCGCTGGGGAGGCTGAAAACAGGACAATCACTAAGAGTCAGAGCTGCACAGTAAGATCCCGTATCAAATACATAAATAAAGAAAACAGCGTCTGTTTTTCTATAAATGACTCAAGTTTGCCTTTCTTTACCCCAGGATAGGACTCCATAGTGTGTAAATGCCTCATTTTCTCTATCCATTCATTTGTTCATGGATATATGGGCCACTTTCAAGAGTTAGCTGTTATAAAGTGCTACTATAAACATAAGGGTGCATGTATCACTGTAAAATGATGGCTTTGGCTCTTTCAGGGAACACCTACAAGGGGACTAACTGGGTCCAGGGGAATTTCTAGTTTCAGTTTGTTAAGGAATCTTCATGCTGATTTCCATATGGTTGTCCTAGGAGGTCTCTTTGTACCACCCCCACCTCGCCAGCATTTGTTATAGGGTTGCTTGTTTGCTTGCTTGCTTGTTTTGTATTTTAGGGAAGGGTCTGCAAGGGTGTTCATGGTCTCATGAACTACTAGATTGGACTCCTAGTGATGCACCTGTTTACAGCCTCCCAAGAGCCGGGATCACAGGTGCGCGCCACCACGCCCAGTCTCGATTGTAGTTCCCGCCCCTGGGAGGGGGCGGAGCCGGCACAGCAGGCCTGGGGATTGAACCCCCAGCCCCTGTGCCCGCTTGCAGTCACCACTTTAATCCTCTGAGCTATTTGCCCAGCCCTTTGTTACCATTTGATTTCTTAGTGGTGGTCACTCTTTCTAGAGGAAGACGCCATCTCGTTGTTTTAGTTTACATTTCTCTAATGCCCAGAAGAAGAAGAGAAAGAATGAGATAGGAAAAATAAATAAATAAATAAAAGAATTGGGATGTGTTCTGTACACGTCCAAAACCCACGCAAGGATAGTAGACAGCAGGTAGTGAACATGCGAACAGCGAAGGAAAAGGAAGGGGATCAGGAGATGGAGGGAGAGAAGGAAGGGGAAGGGGAGGAGAAAAGGAATTAAGAAGTGTTACAGACATGTACGGAGATGCACAGGAATGCAAGCATGATGCTACATGCGCGAATAAGCTAAAGCTTTAAAAAAATTAAGATTGCAATCACCATGTTTTGTTTTCATTTTTGTATAGCTTTGAAGAGCAGACAACTTATAAATTCTATGGTATTATAACTACGTTTTTTTCTTTCCACTGCGATTCCTTCCATTGTTTTCTACTCACTTATTCAGAAATTAAATATATATTCATTTGCCATCTGTTTTCAAATTTTTAAACTTACTGTATACTTTTAAGTGCACATCCGAGTTTGTTACTGCTGAATATGGTCAATGTTTTCAACATAGTTGTTAAATAATTCATAACTTCCTACGTGATTCATTATGGTTGCTTTACTACATTTCCAACTATTTGTTTCTAATATGGTTGTCTATATTCTTGGCTTCAGTACACATGAGACTTTAGTTGCCATCTTTTTCGTCTTTTTCTTGCTTAATTTTCTTAACGTGTTTAGGACAGGGTCTCACTACACGGGTCAAACCCATAGCGATCCTCCTGCTTTCAGCCTCCCAAGCGTCAGGATTACAGGTGTGTGCCCCCACACCCAATCTCTCACAGTCTTTTTCCTCTCCATATTTTCTTTCCCAAATGTTTCTTAACTACATTTCCCATTTATTTTATAGATATATTGTGCTCACTTCAGAAACTTATATACTCAAATATTTTATAGATATATTGTATCTCATTGCAAAAAATAACACGCAATTTTACTTTAAAAAATAGCCCAGAAATACAAAGAATTTTTGTCTTGGCTTGTTTTGTAGCACTATAACAAAAATACCATAGAGTGAATAATTTATAGAGAGCACAGGTTTGTTTTTACACGTCTGGAGGCTGGGAAATCCAAGATTGAGAGTCTGCACCTGGGAAGGACCTTCTTGCTGTACCACACAGCAAGAGAACACCCTGGGAAGAGCCACCGTGATCTAACCTTAGCCCATTAGCCCCCACCTTCCATCACTGTCACATCCAGAACTAAGCTCCCAGAACATAAACTTTGGGGTACACATGAAACCATAGAAGAGTTTTAGTTAATTTTTATAATTTTATATTGTTTCCCACAAATTTGTATTGCTACATTATTTAAGCCTGTCTTATATCCAAAGACTAAATTAAGAAATTGACATCTTCACAACCCACAAAATATACCTCTTTTGTTGTTTTAGGTTCTTCAGAAATACATGTTGGTTTTCTTTATATATCCAGTACATTTATAATCGATTTTATTCCTAAATATTCTCTATTTTAATAGTATTTAATTTTTTTCTATTTTATTTTAACTGGTTTTTGCTAACATATTATAAAGCTACTAATTTGCACATATCTATGTAGTAGTTGATCATACAGAACAATTTGATTTTCTCAAATTTTTGAGAGAAATAATCCAGTCATCTAACAAGCAGAAATAAGAAAGTATAAGCATGAGTGTAGCTCCTCATGTTTGTGTTGCTTTTGTATCTTGACTCCTTGCATCTCCTAGAGAAGTGGCACCAAATTCATCACCCACAGAACCCCCGTACCCCAGGAATTTGGAAAATAATATGTATTTCACTTTTCCCTGTTAGGTTCAAGACTTAACACTTAAGTGTTAAGGATTTGCAAAGCCAAATAGTAAAGAAACCTAGCTAAGATTATTTAATCTTGCATCACTTAGTGTACTTAGAATCGCAGAAAAACATCCACTAATATGCTATGGCAGTTACGTCTCAGATATTGTAGCCCACAAGCATATATGCCATTAAAATTTCCTGCATAGAAATCCTACAGCAGCCACTGCTAACAAAACTTGTGTTCGTGCATTGACATTAGAGTATTTCTGGTTAGGTTTTTTTTTATTATTATTTATTTAGTTTAGTTTTTGATACCAAGAATTGAACTCAAGACCTTGCACTTGCCAGGCAGAAGTTAGACTAATTCTAAACAATATCCAAGACAATATTGAAAAGTAGTTGCAAAAATAATAAAGGACATATTTTGGTCTATTAATGTGACAAATAATAAAAGTTAACATTGTATTTGTATTCTTTTTTTTTTTTTTTACTTGAATAGACTTCCCAAAACTTTTTACTTAGCCATTGTGTGATTTTCGTAGGTCTTAGTTCAATGCTTTCTACTTTTATTCTTCTCTCTTATCTTGAATTTACCTCACAATTGTCTTTTCTAATTTGCAGAACTAGATGCTTAGTTTGTCAAGTGTCATATTTTCAACTTATCAAATCTTTTGGGAGCTGGCCAAATGCTGAAGTGCTCCTATTATTAAAGAAAAGAAAGGAGAGAGATTAATCTATTAAATTTCAGGGCCATTCTTCACTCAGAATCAAGTACATTAATTAAAGTTTATCTCTGAAGGAGTCAAAAGACATAAGAATAAAAAACTACTAGCTTTTTCAAATGACTTCAGGTAACTAATGAAGTAAAGGCCAGATGCACACCTTTCTTTCAGCACTAGGCCAATCAGAGCTACATGACAAGCTGTCTCAGTTACTCTTCTCTCGTTCCTGGAACAAATACCCAATACCCATAATGAAGGAAGAAAAGGTTTATTTAGCTCACAGTTACTGGAGGTTTCTGTCCATACTCACATGGCTCCAAGCAGTGACACAGGGCAGAGAGCATCCATTCATGGAGGTGGCAAAGAGCAAGATGAGCCAAGGGAGGAGTAGCTGCAACCATGGCAATGGAGAGAGAGTCTGTCTCTCTGTCTCTTTGTTACATCCAGGCTCTCTGCTCCAAGGCTGGATGCAGCACTTACACCCATATTCCCAGCAATACTAAAACCCATAATCCCAGGGGATCATGAGTTAGTCTCAAACTCTAGAAATCCCCACCCTACAATTACATGAAGCTTTGGGGGGACAACTAGACACAAACCATAACACAAGCATAGAAAAAGCTCACTAGAACTAATAGGCAACTGACAGGTGCTCTCCTGGAAATGAAAGTTGACCCCCTATCCAGCTCAAATCTGTGGTGTGGTGTTAGAGGGTGTCTTGATTTGAATTCCTTCAGAAACCAACCCTGAGGCAAGAAACACCAAGGTTGGGGTTTATTT
>PVKA01047570.1:0-14248 GCA_004027165.1 Ctenomys sociabilis | reverse complement strand
AGTACAGTTGGGATAGATAATGCTGGGCTTCTACATAATTCAATGATAGGCAAGATCTGCACTAATGGTGGTTGGACAGGATATTATGTCGGCTTTTAGTGCTATGGTCATCCACTAGGTAAATAATTATTGAATTTTTGATATAATTCAGCTATAAAAAAACCTGTAAATATAATATCATGTATGCACCTTGTACAATACCAAAACTTTATGAAAACAGTTTGTAATGTATTAACTCATGGACTCTGTATGGTTAAGGTGTTTTGAAACTGTCTGATTGACATTTGTATTTTAATAAAATAAAAATAAATGAAAAAATAAATAGAAATAATCTCCTGGAATAGAAAGTAGGAGGAACTCTTGAAGACATAGGGGTAAGCAAAGAGTTCATAAACAAACATGTATTTGCACAGGAAACACTTGAAAGATTAACAACTAGGACCACCTCTTATTGAGAAGTTTTTGCATGTCAAAAGAAATTACCAACAAAGTGAAAAGAAAACCCACAAATTTTGAGAAAATCCTAACTCATAAGCACTCACACAAAAGTTTTCTCTCTCGAATTTATAAAGAACTAAAAAATATTAGGGTCCCTACCATTAAAGACCCAATCCAAAAATGGGCATCTGAGATGAATACACATTTCTCAGTGGAAAAAATTAAAGAAGTGAATAAATATATGAAAAAATGCTCCACATCATTAGTCATCCATGAAATGCAAATTAAAACAGCACTGCGATACCATCTGACTCCAGAAAGAATGGCTATTATAAAAAAAAAAAAAATCAACCAACAACAAATGTAGGAGACGTTGCAGGGAAAAGGGAACCCTCTCCACTGCTGGTGGGAATTTATACTGGTGCAACCAATATGGAAATCAGTGTGGAGACACCTTTAAAAACTAGGACTGGAAATCCTATTCCCCCTACTTGGAATTTTCCCAGAGGAACTGAAAATGTCATATCATAGGGATATATGTGTACCCATGTTTATACCAGTACAATCTATGATAGCCAAATCTTGGAAACAACCAAGATGCCCATCACATGAGAAATGGCTGAAAAGGATGTGATATTTTTATGCAATGGAATATTACTCAGCTGTAAAGAATGATAAACTTGAAGCCTTCATATTTAAGAGGATGGCACTTGAAGATATACTTATAAACAAAATAAACCAGACCCACATGTGCAAATATCATATAGTCTCCCTAGTATAACTCTAAATAACAAATATAAGTAGAAAGGCATAACACAATTAAAAGGAAAGCAAGAACTTGAGGATTGGACAATCAGTAGAGGTCAAGGAGAAAAGCTGAGAAACATGACATGGGCAAAAACATTCATTTATACACACTAGACAGGTAAGACAATAATCCTGAGAAACACCATCAGGTTTTTGATACTAGAAGTTAAGTGGTAGGATTCTCACACTGACCAACTATATATGGTGATACATGTGAACCAAGCAACTGCACTGAATTTAACAAAGTTGTAATAAAAGGGTCATGCTTCAAATGCCTGTTTTTCTCATCTTCTAAGTATGTACTTCTTGTCATGACGTACCAACTATTACTATACTGTCTTTCAAATAATATTTTTAAAAGGGCAATAAATGAAAAACTAAAACGAAGTTACAAGACAGTCGTGCTATAATGCTGAATATGGATAGATTTCTAAATATCTATGTAAATATATGTAAGTGTTAATTCCTATTCTTTTCAAAATTTTTCTTCATATTCTGTATGGACTTAGAGTTTAATATCTTAATACTTGATGGGAAATACATGTTCCTTGTTATGCCTATAATGTCTGATATTTAAAAAAATAGTGTGGGTAAACTGAACTGCATACGTTGCAGGGTAATAATAAGCTTCTCTTTTGGAGGGTTAACAACCTAAGTTTGCAGATCAAAAATTGGAGAAAAAGAAAGGCTGTAAGGTCAACCAACATTTTGGCCCTAGCCTTTCAAGGTCAGTGCAGACTGAGGACATAGAAGAATTTGTACAGTAACATCATGTAACTCAGTTGTGCCACAAATTTTCTGATCAAGGCCACAGAGGAATGCGATCGATGGCATATAGTGTGCCTAAGGAGAGTCACATGGAAAGAAAACATTCTCTCAGGCTTCCACAGAGAGCAAATTGGTCAAGCAATGACCATGACTCATCTACATGGCTGACACTGACAATGGATCTACAAAGTGTGGTACAAGGTTACAGGATAAACCCTGAAGGCACCTGACTGATCTTATCAGATACAAAAGTTATATTTCTTGTTATATAGGTCTTGCTTTATCTTGGCCTTAACAATCCAGCAGAAAAGTATAAAAATGGAGGTATATGAAGTAAAGCCCTATTAATCTACTGAGCTGTGACTGGGTGAAGTGAACAACTTCTGTGGATAATCCACTTCTACTCTGGACTGCTGATCTGTGTTAAGATTGTTTTATTAAAAGATAAAAAAGGGAAATATGAAATAGTTGTAGAATAGACTAAAATAAATACTACCATATAGGAAAGAAGCATATTCTATAGCATTCTTTCCATCACTGGTCACTTATATTCAGTCCCATGATTTATACATCAATAAAAACAAAATTAAATAAATCAGATATTAGGCTGTTATCTTAAACATTAAATTGACAACAATTCTGTTTTTTTGTTATGTTTTTTTTTTTAATGTATTTGGTCTCACTATGCAGGTCAGACTCACAGTGATCCTCCTGTTTTCAGCCTCCCTAGCACTGGGATTCCAGGTGTGTATCACCACAGTCTGTCTCCATGGCCAGCTCAGCCCCCCAAGGGCTGATTTGATTCCGAGAATCAAACCCTGCTCTCTATATTCGCTTAAGCAGGCACTTAGTCTGCTGAGCTATCTCGACAGCCCTGTTTTCTTAATAACGAAAATGTTGTCCTTTGGTAATTTACAAGAGAATAATGTGTCCCTTAAAAGATCCAGGAGTTCTGTTTTTGTCGTACCAGCAACTGAACTCAGAACCTTATGCTTGCCAGGCAAGCGATTATTCTACCTAGCTATCTCCCCAGCCCTATTTTTTCTTTTGTTGCACTGGGGATTAAACTCAGGACCCTGTACTTGCTTATTCTACTGAGCTCTCTCCCTACTCTAAGATTGTTCTTATACTATTCTTTTATATTTAAATGTATATTTAGTATGTACAATTTATTCTAAAACGCCACAGAGATAAATATGGTTAAAGTAAAGCTGATAAACTTATACATAATTCCTGTTCAATGGAATGCTGCATAAAATAAAAGATAAAGATGCATAGGAAATACAATTTTTATTTTTATTTATTTTTGGTTGGTTGAAGTAGGGATTAAACTCAAGCCCTTGTGCTTACCAGGGAAGTGCTTGTTCCACTGAGCCATCTCCCCAGCATGGGAAATGTGATTTTATCTATTTTTGTTGCAAACCAGAAAACTGTGTTGCCCTAACTTACCCCTTGAATGATCCATGAAAAATTTTCTTGTGCTCAAGACCTGAGTCAAACTTGGATATGTAGTCTACTATTTGTAACAAGCACCATGCTGACATAACTGAAGTTTCCCAAAATGTCCTATTTCTGCTTGAGGTCATATGTCACCTCTGCTATGCTTGAAGTTAGTACTTGGTTTGCAAACTGCGCAATCTTGGGTAATTTTTTTTTTTTTTTTACAGGAAACCAAAATAAAGTTAAGGGGTTTAGTTAGGAAAAATTTGCAGGACTCCATTTCACGGTTGGTGAATCCAATCAATGTTGAAAAATTGGGAAGTTGGTTACCTAACATATAGATTATCACAGCTATTTATTTCTTTCATACTTCAGTTGCTTCTCTTTTACCTAATTTAACTGTTTACTTGAATTCCTATCAAAGAAGACACAAATATAGGAAAGCTCAAAATAAACAGGTAAACAAGGCTAGTATTATGCCTCCCTAACTTGTAATGTTAGTGTTCACCAGAAAACAATCACCACAAAAATGTTTTAAGAGTCTTTTAAAAATAATATATGGATGCTGAAATAGTTTACTGGATGAAAAGACTGTCTCAATTATCAGCATCATTGATGCATCACTGCCATCATACGGACTGCATAGAAAATTCTAGTATTTCTTGGGAGGCACATCACTGTTCAAATATACAAAAATGTCTTGGATCATAAGAGAAATTCCATGAAGTGAAATAGGATTGTATTATCAAGTGACCCAATGGGGGAAAAAATGACATCCAAGTAAACCACTAAAGCTTCCTTTCCAAATATTTCAAGTTTAAATTTTAAACGAAGTAAAGGAAGACTCTTGCAGGATTTTCCGCCCTTGGTGAGCCCTAAATTGGTTCTCTAAACTGGCTAGAGATATATCCTTTCGGGAATTACTTTCATAAATTCAATTAAACATACTCTATAAGCATCCTGAAAGTTCAACTAACAATGTTTCCACTGTATGCAACATATCTCAGAATTTAAAAAACAACATGCTGAAAAGGAGACCCTTTCAGGAATTTCCATTTAGTAACTAAAATAAACTTACTGGATATTTTTCACTACTTTGAATTTCTTAATCAAAAAAGCTACAATGAAATACTGGCTTTGTACAGTGATGTATTATATTTAAAATGATGTTTCTCTATTTGCCGTCTATGTTTTTATTCCATGAGTAACAACTCAAGAGTTTCTTCTAAAGAAACAAATCTGAGGCAGGCACAGACTAGGCAACGTAAATGGAGTGTGTTCCCTCTGATTCCATTAACTTACCCAACAAACTTTCATTATATTCTAGCCTTGAGCTAGACTTTAGATGACCACAGACTTCTAAATTTATCTTATTTCACTTGGGGATGGGGTCATCCAAATAGCACTTAGGCACCACAGTGCTTCCACCTTTTGTTTATATGTGAACTAATCAATGCAGCATTTTGAACAATGTTCTAATCAGTAAGTTTAATCATTTAAAAACTTTTATTTACAAATGTCTTTTATTATTTTTGCTAGACTTAACTTTTTGTCTGTTTTTCACTGTGTCACCATCACAATTCAAGATCATTCCACTTTAGACAAAGACAATTAGAGCCTCTTTCAAACTAAATTCATTGATTCTGGTATACATTTTTCCAATTCATTCCAATTATTTTCAACTCATGCCAATTCTAGTTACCCGTATTATCCTGGCTCTTCCAAGGTCAGCTTACTACTTGTGAAACAAGTTTGAAATACTATATTAAATCTTACTATTGGGAGTCAATTGAGGCAAATACTACTGGGTAAGCCCTAGGCACACACCAAACTATCAATGTGGAACTATTCATAAATTCCCTATTCATAGACATTTAATTTGTGTTTTATCAGAATTATAACCTAGGCTTGGTCTCACTCCAAAATATTTTCCTATTTCCCTAGTGAAAAAGAAATGCAATTATTAACTTCAGCCCCTAATGCTTTGTAGCAATTGCCCAGCTTTTCAATTGGAAATAACATCAGGAAATATATAATTCTAATATAAACATAATATTTTGAAAAAATTATATATTAAATAAATTTGGGGGTGAATCTTAATTGACATTGGTATTTCCATTTGTTTACTGTCACATTAAACCTAATTATGTGGAAAGTAACTAGCGACCTTGCTTTGGACTGCTTTACAGGTAGTTAGCTGAGATCAACTCTCCTCTTTCCATAGTCCTCTCTCAACGGATCAAGAAGTTTCAAAATTCCAAAATCCTGGGTAGTGTACACTGTCTAACAATAAAATGAATGGCTTGTACCTAATTGTCCAGTTCTTTCCAAGGAATTATGCTCTCACACTTGCCATATTTAAAGAGAACAGATGCTGAGGTCTCTCTCAAGAATCTCAGGCACACACAGCAAATAGCTACAACCCCCTGAAGGATTCCTTTCTGCAGGGCACTGAAAGAACTAGAAACAGCTTTGTCGGCTGCTCCTCTGGCCTAGGAATTCGAATTTGTACTCACACTATAATAAGATAGTATTTGTTTTTCATTTGATTTTTAATTCTTAGTGAAATAAGTAAAATATTACACCAGTCAAATGGGTACACAAAAAATTGGGTATAGAACCAAAGAGGATCTTAAGCCTTTAAAATGTTATTTCAATTTTTAAAATTGTATTTAGGAGATATTTGCATATCAGATGTTAAGAAATCAACCCAACAGAAATTCAGAGCCTTTTACCTCAGTGAAATCCAGGTAACCCAAACGGTCTGGGAAATGATATCCCTTCTAGGTGAAAATTATATTATTTCATTTGAACCCTCCTCTGATTCATACAGTGTCACAATTTCTAGTGTGGTTCTTTGCACTTTCAGAAGCAACATAGTCTTCATTCAGATATGGTTTTCTGGCTCATTTGTCAAATGACTGAAATAAATACTATTTTTAAATAAGGCTCAAAATAAGAGAAGGCTTTACAACAGATTTGAGCTGCTATGTAAGCTGCTATTCCACTTGGGACATGAGATCTAACAGAATCTGTTGTTCCTGAAGTATCACTGGTAAAGAAATGCTGCCTGGACTCTTAGCAATAGTAGAGGACTATAATATAGGTGTTTGAGATTTTGAAGTCCTGTACTATTTGAAGATAACAATTGTTCTATTGAATTGCTACTGAAATTTAATAGACATTAAATGCTCAAACATGGGCCATAAAGTTGCCATGTACCTAAGCTGTCCAATATAAACTCAGCATTATGAATCTGACCTACTGAGTCATTAAGTTCACATACTATGATAGATTGCATAGCCAAACAGAAGTATTATGTATGTGATTGGGCCAGAGTATTCCCTGATGGCCCAAGTAAGTTACATGACGAGAGCAACTTAAGTGTCTTAGGGCCCCACTTGTACTATTCTGCCTATTTTCTCCCAGCCTGCCCCTAAAGTCTCATGGAAAGATTCTTATGGGAGGAATAATATAGGCCTGGTATGAATTTACCTGCTCTAAGAGGTCTGTATTAGTGAGGTTTCCTGTAGCTAGACAAAACACCAGAAACCTATAACTTAATGGTGTGTTTTGCCTCATGATTTCGAATGATTGGCTGACTCCAAGTTAGGAACATTTTGACAAAAGTGTGTAATAGAAGAAAAAGTTACTCAACTCAGGACATCCAGGAAACAAATAGCAGGGAAGATCCTGAAGAAGCAGGGGCAAGGGCAAAATACAGACCTCCAAGTCACACTCCTGTGACATCTTCCTCCAACCACACACCTAACAGACCATTCAGCTACAAGCTCAGCAATAGATAAACCCATTGATGAGGGCAGTGCCATCACAAATCAATCATCTCTCCAGAAGCTTTTCTTCCTCTTTCATTTTATGGGGACTGGGGAGGAGTGGGTAACTCAGGGTTGAACCCAGGGCTTTCACACTGAACTACATACATAACCATTTTAAAATTTTTATTTTCAAGCAAGGTTTTATTAAGTGGCTAAACTTTCAGGCTGGGCTGAAACTTTCAAGTTTTCTCCCTCAGCCTCCCCGAGTGTTGGAATCAAAGGTATATACTACCGCACCTGGTTCCAGGAATTTCTTAATCCAATGAAGTGGGAAACCAAGATAAATCAAAACAAGGTTCAAAATTAGTACCTTTTATTGTTCATTCCTCAGATTTTGTATGTATCTTCTTATACAGAAGTATAGAAAGAACAAAGAATTGAAATACACTTTGCCTTAAGAAGCTCTAAATATATCCTTTGCTTGAGCAGATCTTTAGATCTTAAAAGATTTAATAATGCTCAGAAAAGTGAGCTCTGGACACTGTACTACTATTATGCTTGAAACAATTCCTCCATTGTCAGATAACAAAAAATGTGGTCAGCCCCCTAAAATAAGCTTAGTTTGTGACATTGCTATGAAATAATAAATAAGGACAGCAGGTTAAATATGTATGAAACATACGGGAAGGTCTCAATTTGGCAAAAATTTATTTATTGAACTATGCTACAAGTCTCCTTTAAGGAATGCCAAATGAGCACTGCTTTTCAAGGAAATATTGGAAAATTATGCTTATTAGATGATTGTGTAGTTCTTCTCTGTAGGCAGCTTAATTATTAAGTCAGATTATCATCCCCGAGCAACAGTGCTATCATTTCATAGAAGTTACTCAAATAAAAAAAAATGAGTAACAGACTATGTTGTACTCTACTACGGAAATTCCTACTTTGAGTCAGTTCTACAAAGGTTAGTCAAAAAACTTTTCTGCCTGTAGCAAAAGCTGATAACTAGACTGTTACACTTGGGTTATTATGTTTGAGTTATTTTGTCAGAAGTTGTTGGAAAGGAAATTGGGGATTTACTGAAATTATCCCCACTACTTATACTAAAGTTACTCAGAATTTAGGGATTGAGGAAGTGAAAAAGTTACTGTTCATAAAACTATGACTGGATCCTACAAGACAAGTATTCTGGTAAGGCATAAAAATAGACTTCAAGAGCTAAAATATACCTGAACAAGTCCTACTTTCCAATCCTCAGGCATAGAAAGAATTTTAGATGATCCTGAATGGTCTGCAAAAAAGGAAATACCACAGACTTTCAAAAATGGCTTATGTGTGTATAAACTTTATTGTAAGTTGCAAATATTTTTTAACTTTTATGTATATTATAATCCTACATATATCAACAGTACTTATTCCCTTTACACAGATGAACCTAAGAAAAGCATAGAAAACAGGAAATACTAAGGTTTTTAAGTTTTAAAAATTTCACATCTTTCCTTGTGTGATGGTACATATCCATAATCAAGGCACTCTGAGAAGCTGAGGTAGAAGAAATACAAGGTTGAGCCATCCTGGGTAATTTAGAGACTGAAGGAGACTCTCTTTCAAAATAATAAATGAGTAAAAGCTTAGAAATATAGCTCAGTAGCATTCAATCCCCAATAACTTCTGCTGAGCTGAGTTAAAAGAATGAAGAAGATCAAAACTTTCCATAACTGAAAACATACCACAGTGATATATCTGCACCTATGTTTATAGCACTGTGATTTGCATTAGCTAAATTTTGGAAGCCATCCAAATGCCCATCAGCTGAGGAATGGACAAAGAAAATGCAGTATTTTTACACAATGGAGTATTATTCAACTATAAAGAACCTGAGGCTTTTATTGGTAAATGGATACAACTAGAGACCATACTTTTAAGTCAAATAAATCAGACCTGCATGTGATAACATATTACATGCTCAGTGTGAGAACATAAAAGAAAAAAATGGAATCTGAAGGGTACAAAAGATACTAGGAAAAGGGAATTAATCAGTTGAAAAGGAAGTAATTACTGAGTTGAAGAGAAGGACAGAAGGGGAGTAAGGGAAAGAGATATATCTATATCTGTATCGATTGCTCTGTGTGTGTATGTGCATGTGTGTGTACGTGTGCAGGATGGTTTGGACAATTGCAATGTGGAGTTCTGTTGGTCTACGAAAAGAAAGTTAATGCTTTGTTTTGTTCCCTTTGTTTGATCTTTTTTCTTTTCTCTTAATTTCTTAAATATATTTTTTTCTTCTTCCAATTTCGCACGCACAGATCTGGTAACACAAACTACTTTGAAGATAACACTGCATTCAAACAAATATTGTGAAGTTCACATTATTTTTCTGTAATTTCTCTCTTTTGTTTTTTATGTATTTGGTACAAGGTCTCACTATACAGCTCGGACCTGTAGTGATCCTCCTTTTGTCAGCCTTCCCAGTGCTGGGATTACAGACATATACCACCATGCCCAGACTTGATCACCTGCTCAGCATGCCCCAGGGCAGGACTGGTACAGCATGCAAGACCAGGGAATCAAACCCCTGTAATTTCTCTGTTTTCATACTATTTTTCACTTTGTTTAAAAAAATTAAAAGAATCAGTTGTTATTAAAACAAAAGAAAACAACCTTTCGCATCTAATATTTTTAATGCCAGTTCGTTTCCTGCTTTTTGTTTTTTGAATCTGTATTCAGACACAGGCAATGATGTTTTCCTTCTGTATTTTGTGTATTTTCATCAAGTTTGTAAATTTTCATAGATAAGTATGATCTTATGTACTGTTATTTCTACTTTATCAGGTGCTCCCTTAAAAATAATAATATACTGTTATAAATCTTCAGTTAACTTCTAAATAAAGATATTTTTACTAGAAAGTATCTAGAATATAGCAATAATTTGATGACTTGGTATATTTTCCAAATCTTTATAAATCTTGATTTGTAATTGGATACCAAATTTTTTGCGGTTGCAAATTTCAGAACAAGACTTCTAATTTTCTCCTATTCACTGGAGAATTTGCTTTGTTCATGATGATATAAACTTGTGTTCTCCACTCTTGATAGTATAAGTATCCATAATATACGTCTTTAACTATATCTTTCTTACATGCAATCATCTTTTGAGTGCAAAGTACAGATTCACATTGGATTGGCTGTATTTAGAACTCATGATACATTCAGATTATTATGAAAGGAATGTTATAATTAGTAATTTGTATTGCTAAATAATTCTAACATATAACCTTGTCCAGCTTTTACATTCCATGTTTCATGTATCTTGAATTTGTTTCTCAGACAGCCCTTACTACTAACAAATAAAATTTGAGACTTAAACTTGGTAATTACAGGGTGCTCTAACTGGTAGTAAATGAAATCTGAAGTTCCAAAGTCCTCTTCTGTAGCTACAAAAAATGCAGATTTAATTTTCTTCAAATGGTACATTAAAAGCTTGCACAACAATATCAATCTTACTTTCTTGTCTAGAATGGAGAAATACATAATCCTTTAACTTGCCATCAATAAAACTGTCTTTGAAAATGTTAATAGAATTTAAGATTTTGATGATATCAGGACTGTAGAGAATATTGCAATGTCCCATGTAAGTAGCCTTTGGCCTCTAAAATATCTGTAATATGGATTAGTTGTCTTAGCAGATACACTTATCTTTCCTGGTAATAATATTTAAAATTACATTTCTCTTTTGGAATAGCACTGCATAAATATTTTTATCATTTTCTATATCATGCATGGCTCAAGATTGCTGTTTTTTTAAGTGAGTAAAATGTTTTAACATCAGGAGAAATGGAACTGCTACTGTCAACCATTTTCATTCTGCTCTGTGAACAATATACACAGAACAATTAAATACTGTGTACAAGATGAAATATCCTATAATTAGAATATCCTATGAAATGGTTGTAACACTGAGTATATGGAAATGAAACCAATTGTAGTTAATTATTTAATGAACTTCATAGTACATTCAAACCTTGACATTTTTATATCACATGTATATTGAATTGCATAATTCAGTGAGAGCTCCTAGCCTCCAGTTATTTGCTTATGCTATTCTGATTAAAAACCCTTCTGTTTGTGAAATATATCTTTTGCCATGCCCTATATGGTCACTAAAACATCACCACTTTTTAAATCCCATGCTTCTTTAACACAATACTAAGGTAATCCTGTTCTCCAAATTACTTCACTGCTTTATGAGAAACTCTTTAAAAGGGTATACCCTGGGGTCAAGGAGATAGCTCAGTAGAATAAGTACTTGTCTGGCAAGTGCAAGGTCCTGAGTTCAATCCCCAGTACCAAAAAAAAAGGTCTATCCTGTATTACAGTGTGTGTGTGTGTGTGTGTGTGTGTGTGTGTGTGTGTGTGTGTGTGATATCTCACTGTGCAGCTGGAACTCGTAGTGATCTTCCTGTTTCAGCCTCCCCAGCACTGGAGTTACAGGCACGTGCCACCAAGCCCAGAATCTGTCACCGGCTCATGGCATCAACTGAGCTGGCACCAGATGTGGTACCAGGGATCGAACCCCAACCCCTGTGCTTGCCTGAATGGGTGCTTACTCTGCTGAGATATCTCACCAGCCCATCTATCCTATAAGAATTATCTTTTCCAATGATGTATTCATCTTGAAATCCTGGTTTATCTTGAATCTTAATTCTCTGAAAATTTATAACAAAACATATTATGATACAAACTCAAATGGTAAAAACATTATTTTAAGAAACCATTTCATTTTAAACACTAGCTAGTATTTTATCAAGATGGCTTTACAGAGATATAAAGATTATCTGCTGTAAATGATAATGGAATCACTAGGTTTTCTTGAAGAATGTTATATATCTCTGTGATTTATTTGCACTGTGACCAGGATACATGTGGATTATGGAATTAGATTATATGAGAGATATCAAGCTAGTCAGAAGTGTCTGAGCTATCAAAATGTATTGAGATCTTGTTTTGCGGATCTTGTAGAATATCTGTGAAGTAAACATTACAGAATTTACTAAAGTGGGCTATGTTGAAGACATTGCTTCCTTCTGCCTTTTGGATTTATTATACAAACAAAAAGTGATTCAATATTAGCTCAATGTTTTAGGCAGCTGCTTACATAACAGAGTGTGAAATTCAAAAGAAAAATAAAAAGTAGTAGAGCCATAACTAAGGGTAAGCACAGAATTTTAAACCTAAATTCTGCAGATTAAATACTTAATTGATGACATGCTCACAGTTCTTTAGTATAGTCCATGTTATTTGAGCTGTTTATGGGTAGAAAATAAGACCCATTAGAAATGAAGAAACATTTATTAAAAATTTATGGACAGATACTTTGCTAAAAGATGTGGGTAAGCCTTATGGCTCTTCTATTTCCCCAATTTTGGTCTGTGAATTTAGGTTGTTAACCATCCAGAAGAAAAGCTGAAGAGTACCCTGCAGCATATGCCGTTCATTTTGCCCTATCTGACTCAATTGTCTTTAGTTGTTGTTGTATATTTCTGTTTGTATTTCTTCTTTTGCCAACATTTTGGCCCTAGCCTTTCAAGGTCAACGAAGACTCAGGGCATAGGAGAACCTGTACTGTAACAACATGAAACTCAGTTGTGCCCCAAATTTTCTGATCAAGGAGATTATGGAGCCACAGAAGAAAGAGATTGATAATCTATAGTGTGCCTGGGGAGAGTCACATGGAGAGAAAACTTTCTCTCAGGCTCTCATAGAGAGCAAACTGGTCAGACATTGGCGGTGACTCATCCGTATGGATGACACAGACAAAGGATCTACAGAGTAAGGTACAGGATTACAAGATAAACCCTAAGGGGATTTCACTGACGTCATCAAAAACAAAAGCTACATTTTTTGGTATATAGGTCTTGATCTATCTCGGTCTTAACCATCCAGCAGAAAAGTATAAAAATGAGGTATATAACATGGGGCCATAATAATAAGTTGAGCTGTAAATGGCTACAGTCAATAACTTCTTCAGATAACTCACTATTACTGTGGTATGCTGGACTATGTTGGACTGTGTTGCCAAGTTCAGGCACCTGAATTGGTTTAATGACAATGGAGTGCCCATCTTTGACAGGTCTAGACAAAAAAAAGGGGGGGGGTATACAAAGGAAGAATCATGATGTGTGTGTATAAACAGTACAATTAGGATAAATATGCTGTGCTGCTGCATAATTCTATGAGAAGCAAGATTTGCACTAACAGTGTTTGGACAAGACACTATGTTGGCTTCTAGTACTATGGACAGACACTGGGGAGATAACAAAGTAGAGGGTGTTAATTGTCGAATCTGTGATATAAATCAGCTGTAGAGAAATAAGATAGGCATATAGCTGCACTCTCTTCATTCACTGATTAGAGACATCTGCTATAATAATGCCTGTAAGTATAATATCATGTATGCACCTTATCCAACACCGAAACATGATGAAAACATTTTGCAATGTATTGATTTTTTGAATGTGTCCTGTTAATTTGTCTTGAAACTGTTTTATTGCTATTTGTTCATCAATAAAAATAATAATAAGGGGCCAGAGAGATGGCTCAGTAGAGTAAGTGCTTGCCTGGCAAGTGCAAGGTCCTGAGTTCAATCCCCAGTACTGCAAAAAAAAATAAATAAATAAATTTAAGCAGGGCGTGGTGGCGCAGGCCTGTAATCCCAGCACTGAAGAGGCTGAGGCAGGAGGATTGTTGTGAGTTCGAGACCAGCCTGAGCTACAAAGTGAGCTTGAGGCCAGCCTGAACTGCATAGTGAAACCCTGTCTCAAAAAGACAAAAATAAAAAAAATAATAATAATAATAAAACATAATAAAAGATGTGGTTAAATCGTACCATTATAACAAAAAATCACAATGTACAGAGAATCATTATTCCGTTTACATAGATCAAAAAATTGAGGTTTGGTAAAAGAAGTGCAGCTACGAGGTCAATAGATACCCAGAGTTCACATTTCAGTATATTTATC